>JXCR01095586.1:0-19132 GCA_002079205.1 Phalaenopsis hybrid cultivar | reverse complement strand
TGGGGCTGGTGAAGAACATCATTATGAACAACTTTCATGAAGGATGAAAGTTGTTTTGAAGTTGATTTGGTGGTCAATTTGGATGAGTTTTAATGGATTTAANTAAATTTCTTTTATTAAAATGATTTTCAAAATTATTATTATACTTATAAGTAAAAGTTTTATATCAAGACTTTACTTTAGGAAAAGAGAAGTGGAAACCAAAATCATTAAAGGTCTATCCAGGTATAGTAATCCTTGCCTGAAAAAAAACGAGCGAAAAAGAAGAAGAAAAAGAAAAAAGAAAAAGAAAAGAAAAAGAAAAGAAAAGAAAAAGAAATGTAAAAGAAAAGAAATGTAAGGGAGGAGAAGCTTGAGGATTTGTGCCTAATCAAAAATTGGTTCTACATTTGACCTTTTTAAAGTATAAGACTTGATAAAATCTTAAGCTTATAAATATAATATAGTAAGTAAGATTAATTTTAATAAAAATTTTTAAGTAGAGAAAATAAAAGAACTAAAATCTAAATTTAGAGAACTTACAATATTTTTTAATTAGATATGAACTCATATTTTCATAGTTCTTAAAATTAAAAATTTTCAAACTTTAAGTTGGTCTCATTTACTAATTATTTTTTCTAAATTGGACTATTATATTTCTAAATCTAAATTTTATTAACTCCTAAAGAAACTCATATACATATCATACATATTTGGTTTTTAAAGATTGAAGTGTCACTTGAGGACAATTAACATTTTAAGTTTGAAGGGGTTTGATACACTTAAAATATATAGTGTTTTTAGACACATTTTTATACCTATTTTTGAGATAGTGCGCTTTAATGGAGTTATTTCTGTGTTTTTTTTGCAGATACAAGTAAAAATGGAAAAAATGCTTAAATGAGTGAAAAATGATAAAATTTGAAGCAAAAAGGTGAAAAATTGTGCAAAATAGTTTTGGCACCTAAGCGCCAGATCTGGTGCTTACACACCGGTTAAACAGAGAAGGCCGCGCCTAAGCGCTGAGACCCCACGCTTAAGCCCTAGTGGCAGTTACTAGATGAGTGAAATTGGCTTTTACAAATTTCAAAAAAGTTTTTGATTCACCCATTGGCTTAATAGGTGGTTGTAACCACAATGGATGAAAACTATCATGAAAGGATGCATCTCTTAGGCAAATAGATTGAATCAAGACACATTTTGAAGAGATCCCAAGACACCTCTTAGAAAATTATAAAAGAAAGAAGAGAAGACTTAGAAAAGAGTCATAAAGCAAGTTTTGAAAGTTCTTCTTTAGGGAGTTAGTTCAAAGGGACTTTCAAGCACCACTTTTTATTTACTTTATCCTTTTTGTTATTCTATTTTGAGTGATTGTAAAAGAGAAGAGATTCAAAAGAACTTGAAGAGTTTGGTGTAGGACTTGAGATAAGTTTTTATTTTTTTGTTTTAGACTACTTTTGGTTTTAATAGAGACTTGTTGTTGGTTTGACAATGATTTCTTCTTTTAAACTAAAGTGCGATTTTGTTTTCTCCATGGATTCTGAGTAGTTTTCTTTATATTTCTTCTTAAAATGATAAGTAATTAGGTTTTGGATGTAAGATGGGAAGAGTATTGATCTTTAATGTTGGAAGAAGTTCTGATGATTTAAATCCATGCACTTCATTTACTTCTTGATTTGGCTGATATAAATGTTAAGATTGGTTGTGAGAACATGTAAGAATCGGGTAGGTATTGTCTCAATTAACAATTGGAAAGAATCACATGAGGTTGTATGAATGAGAATGTAGTTCATATATTTGAGTGCAAATAAATAGGAATATATTCATTGATGGGGGTAGAGTTAGAGGATTTTAAAGTGACAGGTTAAAGCCCGCAACTTGGTTTATTATTTTAGGTTCTGATACGAGAATGTTAGCCCTCAGGTGGAGGGAATCGAGGGAACTCTAGAGTGAGAGCTAGTATCTTCCCTGTTTAGCCAGTCTTCAGAACTATTCATACTTTAAATTAGCCCATGTTCTTTATAGCATCTCTAGTAATGGTAAAGAATAATATTGCTCCAATTTGACACAACACAATTTACATACTTTCACAATAGAATTCCTATACTTATTACTGATTCATGATAGGAAGAAAGATATTTTCATATTAAGTACTTTTCTTCTACAAAAACTTTAGTTATCTTTTTAAATTGTTAGTGTTTCGTTAAAATATCAAAGATACAAAAAATATTTAAATTTTAAATTCCTGCAAAAATTATTTTTAGTTCAAGTAATTATCTTTTTAAAAATATAAAAACTTTCTAAAAAGTGCATATTGCATAATTTTCCCTATGGGTTCGATATGCAAGTCTTAATCAAAAAATCATATATTACTTGATAATGATACATATACTTGCGTAGTATCCCAATATAATATGTAAATTAAACAGTTAAATTCTTATTTTTCTTCATGTTCAAGTTTTTGGTTTTGTTGCAAAATAAGGAAATATAAGTGAAAAATAACATCAGAACTATTGTTATACTATGTACAAGCATTAAGTCGGGATCAATACACCAAAAAAATATGCATTTTTAGACCCATATTTTATACCCATTTTTGATGATATTGCACTTTAATGGAATGTATTTTAATATTTTCTTACAGGTTGTTGATTTTTAGGGCTTAAAGCAAAAAGAAAGCAAAAATAAAGCAAAAAGAATGAAATTTGGAGTCAAAATGACCTTTTTGAAGAAATGCTCAACGCCGGCAGCACCGAAGGCAGCGTCGACGGCGCAGAACAAATTAACGCATAGATTTTTTACTCAGCGCCGACAACGCCAAAGGCGGTGCAGACCCTGTTTCTAAAAGGTTCGATATATTTGGATAATTTTTGAAGAGTTTTTGGAGGCACCTCTTGGAGAACCGACCTTGGGCTCTATTTGAGGCTGAATTTCATTAAAAAAAGCGCTCCTCTACATTTTTCACTCCTCTACTTTCATTTTTCGCACCACATCGTTCCATTCCACTTCCATATTAGAGTCAATTAGTGATTTTTCTTTCATAGTTTAGAGTTTTGGTGGTGAGATTTAGTGTGAAACTTTCTGTAAGAGTGTTGGAGATGGAGAAAAGTGAGAGATATCTTCTTCCTGCATTTCTAAGGAAAGGCTATAAAGGATTTGCTTTGAGAAAGAGTTTTCAGATAAGTATTGTTTATTTATCAGTGTTGTATGAACTTTCTTTTATATATGAAATTTGGGTTTTGCTATTTCTTTCTCATGAAGTCTTAGTAGTTCACTTTATCTTTCTTCCTACTCTGAGATATGTTGAAGTGAAGAAATAATATGAATGTGCCAATATTAAATTGTAAAATAAATTGTGATGATTTTTCAACTCTGAACTTAATTTACTTATTGATATGGCCAATTGAATTGTTAAAATGTGTTGTGAAACATATGATCCGAGAAATGGAGTATGAGTTCTACAATAGAGTAAGGCTCACATTTGATTCCATGAAGGAGAACATCGTTTATGAAATTAAGTGCAAATAAAGTGGTAAATATTGTTTGTTGGGTGTAGAATTGGAGAACCTTTAGGGTGACAGACTAAAATCTTCAATTCGGTCTTAGTGTTTAAAAACTGAAGTGAGAGCTAGCCTTTAGATGAAGAGAAGTGGGAGCTCTGGATTGGGAGCCAATATCCTCCTAGCCTAGCCATGGATTTAGGGACTAAACATTGAGATTAGCCAGTGATTTTCTATGCACTGTATCGGGGTAGAGAATTAAAATTGCTCCTATTTGGCACAATACATATTATGAACATATATCTCATCTCATTTTACCTTAGCCTCATTGTAGTGGGAAGGATGCTTTTTCACATAAGAATCTCCAATACATAAACATAGTTAATAAATTAGTATTTACTATTTTAAATTTTGCATATATGATCTGATAATAGTTTAGAAATTTAATTTTGATTACATCTTAACAATTAAAATTAGTGACAGTGATTTCAATTGACTTTCTGTGAATTTCCTAGCAAATTTGTCATTTCCAATTTAAACCTTCCCTGTAGGATCGATATTTGAGGCTTAAATAGAAAGTTCATTATTACTTGATAACGATACATATACTTGCGTAGAATTTGAATATTAATTGATTATATTTAACTAAATTTTACACATTCTATCACAACAAAAAAAATTGGATCATTCCTACTCAAGGAGAACACATCCATACGGTAACAATGTTATGAAATCAAACTTCACTTCACATTGATGAAAATTGAGATTAAGAATAGGGTTAATGGCTAATAACTTTGTCTGAGAGGGGTGGCCTCAATCAGATGCTTGTGGAAGCTTCAGTGGAGTCCAACAAACCTCTTTGATGTGTTGGTTTCCTCTAATGTAAGCTCTAAGTAGAAGTTCAATGAAAAGGGGTGCGGCCTTGGTCTAGGAGTGGCTTGGAGAGCTGAAAAGAGGGGGATTTTGATGGGGATCTTCTGCTTTTGCTCTGAGGAAGCTCAAGAGCAATTCAATTTGGAGTTTGGGGGAATTTTGAGGATGGCCAAAATTTGTCCAGATTTTGAGCTCAAAAATTGAGCTCAGGTGATGAGGGAAATGGCCAAGGGATGGTTGCAATGAGCTTAAGGAGCCTTGGAGGAGCTTTAGGAGAAATTTGACAGAGTTTCCCAAGAAAATTTGATTGCCCTCCTCTTTGTCCATGGAGGAGGGGTTTAGATCGTATGGCCTAGGGTGGCTGTCAGGGCTTGAACTGGGGTGCAATGTGGAGCTGAGGTGAAGGGCTTCAAAGTGCTAAGGGCCAATCAGAGTTGGGAAGCTTAGATAGGTTTCTTAGGTTATGATTTAAAGAAGGTGGCTCTTGATTTTAGTGTTTTTTCGGCCACTAGACTGCCCAGCAGGGCCAAGGGTGGTGGCCAGAATAGTCAGGTGAGCCAGGAGGAGGGTTAATTATGGTTAACCCTCAATGACAAGTGATGAAGGAGAAGATTTCTTGGTTAAGGAACAAAAATAGGATAAGATCCCTTAAATTATGGTACCCTTGGTCCATATCTCACTTGGGTTGTTTAATGGGGTTTAGCCTGGTCAATAGGGTGTGCTTAGTGGCTCTAGAGACCTAAATTTGGTGACTTTAGCATGGCTAAGTTAATTTTGGGGAAGGGGTTCAATTTGCATCAAAATGGCTACAAGTTGGGTTTGGGTTAGGCTAGCCATGACATTGAGATCAATTGTTTGATCAATAATGTGTATATGATTGTCACAAGAGGTTTGGAAAATGTTTGGAGTGATTTTAAATTGGTTTAGAGGTTCAATTTGGAGGATTTTGAGCATTTGGTCAATTTGGGGGTATTGGGTTAGACTTGGGTTTAGTTTGGACTAAAGTTGGGCTAAACCCAAATTGATGGTTGAAAATGGTCTATAGGAATATCATGAAGAGCTCTCAACATCAATTGGGTGTCAATTTTAGGGTTTGGGTATTCAATTAGATGACATTTGGAGAGCCATTTTGGCCAAATTTGGGGATCTTAGACTTGGGTTAAAATTCAGTAAAATTGAGGTTTGGAAAAGGACAATTAAAGGTCTAGTTTGATGTGTAGGATTGTCATGAAGAGTTTAGGATTTAAATTAGGATAAATTGAGTAGCCTTTGAGGTTCAATTTGGTGGGGTTAAATCATAGGGTCAAAATTGGGGGTTTGACTTGGATCAAAATTGAGCTCAAAACATGGGTCAATTAGTCTTGGATTTATTTTGGATTGATCATATGAAAGATGATTTTAAGCTTATAATTGAAATTGGGGAGGATTGATGCCAAATTGATGGACATTTGAGGTGAATTTGAAAAAATTGGGTTTTTAAAGGCATTTTGGGGGTTTTGGTCAAAATGGTCAAATTGATAAAATTGGGTTCAATTGAAGTGTACAAATTGGTTTTGGAGACATTTTAAGTGATTTTGGATGTTTCGGGAAAGTTTGGGCTACCAAGGGTATTTTTGTAATTTTGGCAAATTTGACGGCATTTTTGTAATTTTGGCAAATTTTTGGGATGTTTTTGGCAATTTGAATAGTTTCAACTGGTTTGAAATGATTTTTGAATAATTTTAGGTATTTTAGATGAATTTGGGAATTTTGGTCAAATTTAGGGTTTCAAGGGAATTTAGGTAATTCGGGTGGATTTGGGGGCAAAATGTCAAGTTGGATATTTTGGTAGAATTGGGTGCCAACCAACTTATATGAGCTATGAGCCAATGAAATCCCCATTTGCATTTTTTATGTATTGATCTTAGCTAAACCCTAGCTTAGGGCCAGTAGGTCTAGGGGACCATATACATGAGTCCCCCAAAAGATCAAGGGATCAAAGTCAACAATTTTAGGTTTAGGGTTGCAAGTGAATATAGGTGATAGTGAGTGTAAGTGAGTGAACTAGCTCCAGACCAACACCCAGGGTCAGCTCTAAGGTCAAGCAATCATATGGGGACTCTCCTTGAGATCCCCCATACTGACCTCACCTACTAAGTGCTAAAGGTTAGGACCAATATGTGGGACTTCGAGTTTAGCAAGGAGAGTTTAGAGTTTCTAAGGGTGTGGGTTCCTTTTCTAGTTTTCTAGGAATAATTAACAATAAAATCTCATAGCTTGACCCTAGTCTACTAAAGAGGGAAAATTAAACCTCAACCAAAAGTAAGGTCAACAATACTGTAATGACTCGGGTGATAGGAGGTGGTTTCTTCCTCTCCCCACCATGTCCATAAGGTGACGGTAAAGCAACAACAATCTTATGGATACTTTCATACACAATGGTGTCCCATAAGGGATGGAACCTACTCCCACACAGAAGCAGGTCAGTCTCCAGTAAATTTCATCAACAGACACCTCTTCAGAAATCTGAGCTTTGTCAGCCTTTCAAACCTTTTGATTGTGGTTTCTTCATTGTGACCGAGTTAATGGTGCAGATCTTGAACTTGATCCGATTCCAAATACTGAAGGTGGGACGGTAAATCCTTCAGTCGTATCTTCAATAACCACGACATCATTTCCCTTAGCAGTAATGGGAACAACAGACTTGGCAGCTGTCGTGGTGGCAGAAGTTTTTACATTCTTGTAAGAAGGAAATCCTAGGTACAGTTCAAGTTGAATTCAGCAGATGACTCCTGAACTTCTGGAGCTACAAATTTCATTAAGACGAACGGGGTTTTTCCAAGAACAACTTTTATTTTGTAAAATCCAGTTCCAAACTAGATGGTGGGAGTAACATTGCGAGCATTTCGGCTAGATGGCAAGTTGCAGGAGAAAGTGAGCGTTAGGAATGCCATTATAGTATATTTGAAAATAAAGCACTAAAATTAGTTATTTGGCCAACACCTTGTAATTCTAGTGTGTTGACCTCACTTTTTGTGTGCTTGCCCAACACACCCCACCTATTGGGGGTCCATTTATTGACCTCACTTTTGGTTGAGGTCTCCTCTTTAGTAGCCTAAGGTCTAGCCATAGGACTTTCCTATTGACTATTCTTAGAAAACTATCCTCTTTAGTAGCCTAAGGTCTAGCCATAGGACTTTCCTATTGACTATTCTTAGAAAACTAGTCAAGGAAGCCTCACCATTAGAAATTTCAAACTCTTCTCTACTCAACTTGAAGTTCCACATATTGGTCCTAACCTATAGCACTTAGTAGGTGGAGTCAATATGGGGGAAACTCAAGATGAGTCACCTTTATGACTGTTGGAACTTAGGGTTGACCGTGGGTGTTGGTCTAGGGCTAAGGCACTTACTTGCATCCACTTGTACTCACAATCACTCATTACCCTAAACCTGGAATTTCTAGGCTTTGGTCACTTGATACTTTTGAGATACTCCTCTAGGTGGTTCCCTAAACCCATTAGCCCTAGGCTAGGGTTTAGCTAAGACCACTACATAGAGGACCCAAAATGGGGTTTCCATTGATCCATATCTTATTTATGGTGGTTGGAAATCCAACTCTACTAAGATACCCATCCCACCCTATTGCCCCTAAATTCCACAAATTACCCAGATACCCTTGGGACCCCAAATTTGACCAAAATCTCCAAATCTAGCCAAAATACCCAAACTTGTTAAAAAATCATTTCAAAGACCTTGAAAACACCCAAATTACCCAAAATCCCCAAATTTGCCAAATTACCAAAATAACCCTCTTGGCCCAAAATCCCAAAAATTTAATAAAATCCCAAAAATTCCCAAAAACACCCCAATATTCCTAATTTCATTTTCCTCAACTATCACATGGCCCAACTTGGCCAATTTATCCATCCTTTATCAAAACCCCCAAATTTCCCTTTAAAGGTCCATATTCTCTCCAAATCTCCTAAAATGTCTATCAAATTGGTCTCAATTTCCCCAATTTCAATTCCAAACTCAAATTCACTCTTCATATGCCCAATGAAGACCAAATCCAAGCCCAATTGATCCATGATTTGAAACCAATTTTTATTTAGATCCCCAATTTTGGCCCCATGACTTGGTTCCACAAAATTGAACCCATAGCCCACTCAATTGGCCAACAATTTGTGTTGAAAAATCTTCATAACAATCCTACATAGCAAATTTTACCATAAATTGGCCTTGTTAGGACCTCAATTTCATTTGATTTCAACCAAAGTCTAAAAGCCCAAAATTTGTCTCAAATTGACCATGTCTCAAAATTTCACCAAATTGAGGGCCTTAACCCCAAAATTTCCACTCCATGCCTTCATGAAAAATATTCACAACACTTTCCTTGATCATGTGGACAATTCAATTTAGACTTAGCCCAAGGCTAGCCCAACCTATACCCATATGTAGCCCAACATGCCTAAATTTGCCAAATCTCAAAAATCCGTCAAATTGACCTACCAATTGAACTCAAAAACACTTCAACCCTTCACCAATAATCTTCATAACAATCATCTACACAATGTTGATCAATTAATTGGGTCATTTTAAATGACTAATTTAGCCCAAACCCAAACTTTGATCACTTGATCCACATTGAACCTATGCATTAAAGTTGGCCTAACTACCCCAAAGTCACCCAATTAACTCCACCTCAGCCATTGGTTAGACCCTAAGACTGAACCAAAACCCATCTAACCACCTAAACTAAGCCATGGACCAAAGGTACCCTAAATTAAAGGATTTCATTCCATTTTTGCTTAAGCTTAGGATATTTTTTGCCAAAATTAAACCTCAATCCATTAAATTGTTGTGACATATTCCACTGGGTTCCCTGAGCTCCTAGCTAGCTCCCCCTAGCCGGCCGACCCGCCTAGTGTCCGGAAAATGGCCAAGCCGAGAGTCACCACCATGGAGCTTCACTCAAATCAAACCTAGAGGCCAGCTCATCCAAATCAAACTGTAGAGCTCTTGTGCCCTCCACCTAAGCACCACAATGCACCCAAACTTGTGCCCTGAGAGCCACCCCATGGCCAGTTTTATAAAAACCACCTAAGCACCACAATGCACCCAAACTTATGCCTTGAGAGCCACCCCATGGCCATTTTTATTTAAAATCACCACCTAAGCACCACAATGCACCCAAACTTGTGCCCTGAGAGCCACCCCATGGCCATTTTTATAGAAACTCACCTCCACGGCCATGGGGGGTGTGCTAAAATTTTCTCAGAGAGAGCTTTCCAAATCACTCAAAGAGCTTCCTTGAGACCTCCACAACCCATTCCAATTACTCCACTACCTTGATTCCCCCTATGTAACCCTAATTTTGAGCTTGAAAATTAGGGCAGAAACAAGACATCTCTAAAAACTCCACCAAACTTCAATTGGTTGTGCCCACACCTTCACAACAGTAAGAGAATACAAAACCCTATCAAATTACCCTCTGAAATAGCCTCCACCATAGCTCTAGACCAACACCTGAAATTGTGCTTGGTCGAATTCATACCTAGGCCTTACACCACAGTAAGACGCTTAATCTCTAGCCTCCTTGGACCCTAAAAAATGTGCTAAGACCCTCTAATTGAAGCTTCACTTCTCAGAGCAAAGGTATAAAACTTCTCCTTCTCCCGAGCCTATTTTGACTCTCCATTTGAGTAAACTTAATTTAATTGCATGATTACCGTAAGGATATGTTCGTCTCACTTAGACGAGTCGATAGTATCAAACCCGAAGTGATTTGGTTGAGTCTAGGCTGAGATCTTAGGGTTTTAGTGTGGACGGTCACGGGATCACTCTATCGGGGACGATGACGGGGAGCCGTCCGATCGCGCGTGTATCAGATGGACGGAGGAGATCAAGTCGGACAGCTCTTCGGAACATAAACCGTATGCCAACTCAGCACTGAGGTGGATGACTGCGTCGAATGGGAGCGCGACACGTGGAGTTTGGAGCTACCTAGGATCTACATGGCGCCACGCTATTTAAATAAATAAATAGGGATTTTCCTTATTTATTTAAATACCCCTAACTTCAAAAATTCATATCTTGGTGTAGAAAAATCACAAATATAAAAAAAAAATACCCACTTGCTCAGTGAACAGAGAAAAATAATGTGGAAATAATTTGAAGTCCATTTGAAGAATATTTTATTTTTATTTAATTAAATACTGATTTGAATGTTTTGGTTCTCCATGCATATTGACACTTCACCATGGCTTGAAATTTTAACATGTTATATCCTTTGTCAAGGGAAACACCCTCTGATTTTTCCAAAGTCATAGGAAGTCTCTATATAGAGATCTATATTTTTAAATTTTATGCACATTATTTGTGTAATTAATCATTTAAAATGCACCTAATTTTTACAAACACTAAATCACTAAGATAATTAGTTTTAGAAAATAAAAACATCAAAATGACTTGATTTTTGATCTCCACAATTTTCTAAGATCCAGAGAACTCCTTATAAAAATTTCAAAGCATTTTGAGTACCTTTCATGGTCTAAATTAATTTTTGAAGTTAAATATTTTTTTGGCACTAAAATGATTTTTAATGATCAAAATATAACTAAAAAATTTCTAAAAACTTAATTTTTTGAGTTCTCTTTGATCAAGGGTATTTTTTAAAAATAAAATGATATTTAAAATAAAAAATTTGATTTTCAGTCTATTTTAAATATTTAAAATAATTAAAAGTTCATAAAAATCATAAAAATAATGAATTTCATGGAAATAATCTAAATTTCTTCCTAATCACTTAGAAATAATTAGAATATTTTTCCAGATTTTATAAATAAAGAAACTGAATTTCAAAGTTTAAAAATATTTTTTAAAGGCTAAAAATGAGTTTTGAGTAAAATTATTCCAATAAATTAAATAAAATTCAAAAAAATATAAAATCTTCTTCTCTGAATTCTCTGACCTTAGGCAGGCTTTTCAAAAATACAAAACTTAATTTTCCCCATTTAAAATATTTTATATTTAATAAATACCCAGAACTTACAATAATTCTTAAAATTCAAATAAAATCCAAAAAATCATGAAATTTTATCGAAAGGCTTCTCTAATCTAATCCTACCTCCAATAAAAATTTCAAACAATTAGGATTTACCTTGGTCAAGTTAGGAATTTTCTTTGAAAAATCCTATTTTTGCATAAAAAATAATTATATAAAATAAATTAAATTTTGAAAAATCACATTTTCTCCATTAATGTTTTAATTGACCCATGAATGAGGTAGGATAAAAATTTCAAAGTCATTTGAATTGAATTTGACAAATTATGAAGTGTTAGAGACTCAGGGGCAAATGTGTAATTTTGGAAATTTAGCCTTAATTAACATTTAGGCTTAATTCAAGAAGGAAAATGAGTAACCTCTGATTTTAATCAATTTATTTGATGTTTGAAACACAAGGGGTTAATTGGTAGAAACCAACCTCACTTTTTTAATTAAAAGGATAAGTTAATAGATTTCTAAATTAGTAAATTTTGGAAGTTTATTGAAATAAAATGAGTCCAAATTAAGATTAATAAATTTCTAAATTATTAAAATTTGAAAGTTTATCAAAATTAAATGATCCTCATTAAGATTAATAAATTTCTAAATTATTAAAATTTGGAAGTTTATAAAAATTAAATGATCCTCGATAAGTTAATAAATTTCTAAATTATTAAAATTTGGAAGTTTATTAAAATTAAACGATCCTGGACTGGGGTATGACTTTTGAAGCCAATAATTAATCAATTTAATACCCCTATTTTGATTTTCAAATAAAATCCAAGTGGGGTATGACTTTTGAAGCCAATAATTAATCAATTTAATACCCCTATCTTGAAAAAAGATAAGTTAATAAATTTCTAAATTATTAAAATTTGGAAGTTTATTGAAATTAAATGATCTAGATAAGTTAATACATTTTAATTATTAAAATTTGGAAGCTTATTAAAATTAAAATGAGTCCAAATTAAGATTAATAAATTTCTAAATTATTAAAATTTGAAAGTTTATCAAAATTAAATGATCCTCATTAAGATTAATAAATTTCTAAATTATTAAAATTTGGAAGTTTATAAAAATTAAATGATCCTCGATAAGTTAATAAATTTCTAAATTATTAAAATTTGGAAGTTTATTAAAATTAAACGATCCTGGACTGGGGTATGACTTTTGAAGCCAATAATTAATCAATTTAATACCCCTATTTTGATTTTCAAATAAAATCCAAGTGTTAATAAATTTCTAAATTATTAAAATTTAGAAGTTTATTAAAATTAAATGATCCTGAACTTAGTAATAAATTTCTAAATTATTAAGATTTGGAAGTTTATTAAAATTAAATGATCCTGGATTTAGAAAATTTCTAAATCATTAAAAATTTGGAAGTTTATTAAAATTAAATGATCCTGACTTAGGGATTATGACTTTTGAAGTCAATAATTAATCAATTTAATACCCCTATCTTGAATTTCAAATAAAATCCTTAATAAATTTCTAAATCATTAAAAATTTGGATGTTTATTAAAATTAAATGATCCTGGACTTCGGGGTATGAATTTTGAAGTCAATAATTAATCAATTTAATACCCCTATTTTGATTTTCAAATAAAATTCAAATCATAAATCATGACCACCTAAAGCCCAACTTTTTCAAAACTAATTAAAACACTCACCTAGGTCTTAAGGGCTTGTAGTGACTTAGGCTAAATCAAGTTTCATTTAGAATGAGACACTCACTTAGGTCTTAATGGCTTAGTAGTGACTTAGGCTAAATCAAGTTTCATTTAAATAATGATTAGAAAAGTAAATATCATTGAAAATTAAAACAACTTTCAAACACTACAAGCCCAATTAGGATTAAAATTTGGCTAGGTGTTCCAACAACACTAACTTGCCTCTTTAAGAGTCTTCACCCACATAATTCTTAAATTGAATCACAAGTGATAATTAACCTATTCTTAGGGATAATTGAGGCATCAATGCTCACTGAGCATTAAGGGTATTTACAGGATGACTTATTAAGAAACTTAATAAGTTTAAAAGAGCTCAGGATTTTCCATCAGGCAGCAAGAGAGTAGTATGGACCTGCTTCTTTCTTTAGATCTGTTGGATATCTTGAAGGTCTACTAAACTTAATATATTTTTCTTGACAAAATCATCCTTAACCATCAAGATATGACATAGGGTTAGGAAAACTATCAAAACCTTACGTTTTGCCTCTATATAAATTGCCCTGACATGCATTTTAAGTTTTAGGTGGTGGAATAAAAAGACTCGCCAGGTACGCTTTTACAGTTTTCAACTTTGTCTTTCTTGTACTTTTATGCTATACTTTTGTGCTTATACAATTGTGCATGGAAAACTAAAACTATCAAGATAGCCACAAAACCAAAATCAAAACTAAAATTCACCGCCACAACATTCAAAATATAAAATAACTCAAAATTTAATCACAAACATCACACAAAACTACAGTTACAACAAAATTAAGATGTATCTATCGGATGATCAGGAATCCCTCGGAAGAGGTAACCTACGGTTGCTAACGAGGCTTCCTACGATCTAAATGAAATTATGGAACTCATTAAATTGAGTTTTGTAAGTTCATTTCGACTAAGTGAATCCAATAGAAAATAGTGATGCCAGAACGATGGAACCGTCGGATCCTAACCGATGTCCCTCTAATCAACTTTAACATGCCCCCATAAAATTTAAAGAACTTCAACCATAAGGCCACCTGCTTTGACATTATAACTTGACAAACTAGAAAACTTAAACTCGTCGCGGCGAGGAGCTTGGAGCTAGCATGGCGGGAAACACGACCATCTTCAACAGCAAAACTTGTCTTCCCCGGCTGAACCAATCTTCCTTCCTTAGACTTAAAAAACAAAACCATAGAACTTTGAGGTTGCTTGCTTATGCAACGTAAATCCTCATCCTTATCTTTAGGCCTTTGCATAGCCCTACTATACAATATAAGCCCTAACTCGTCTTAGGACTTATCTTTAGGCCTTTGTATAGCCCTGCTATATAATATAAGCCCTAACTCATCTTAGGATTTCGAGATTTTATCTTTAGGCCTTTGCATAGCCCTGCTATACAATATAAGCCCTAACTCGTCTTAGGATTCTTAGGCCTTTGCATAGCCCTGCTATACAATATAAGCCCTAACTCGTCTTAGGACTCCAAGGTTGTCGCATAGCCCTGCTATACAATATAAGCCCTAACTCGTCTTAGGATTCCGAGGTTGTCGTTTGTTAATAGCCCTGCTATACAATATAAGCCCTAACTCGTCTTAGGATTCCGAGGTTATCGTTTGTCATGACCTAAATCCTCACATCTTCCTATACAATATAAGCCCTAACTCGTCTTAGGATTCTGAGGTTGTCATTTGTCACAACCTAACTTCGAGGTTTCTTGCTTATGCAATGTAAATCCTCACATCATCTTTAGGCCTTTGTATAGCTCTATACAATATAAGCCCTAACTCGTCTTAGGATTCCGAGGTTGTCGTTTGTCATGACCTAAATCAATTAAACAACCAAGCCATAGGATTTTGAGGTTGTCTGCTTATGCAACATAAATCCTCACCTCATCTTTAGGCCTTTGTATAGCTCTGTTGTACTAAGCCCTAACTCGTCTTAGGATTCCGAGGTTGTCGTTTGTCACGACCTAAATCCTCACATCATTAGGATTCCGAGGTTGTCGTTTGTCATGACCTAAATCCTCACATCTTTCAGGCTATTTGTGTGATAGTTAACTCGTCTTAGGATTCTGAGGTTGTCGTTTGTCACGACCTAAATCCTCACATCTTCTAGGAATTCCGAGGTTGTCGTTTGTCACGACCTAAATCCTCACATCTTCTAGGCTATTTGTGTGATCCTTTCACACAAATGTAAGCCCTAACTAATAAAATTTGCAGGATAAAATATTTAAATTTTTTTCTCCTCAAAACTGAAGCCAAACATTAGGATAGCTTTGGAAGTCACCAGGATATTTCTCCTCAAAACTGAAGCCAAACATTATGATAGCTTGGGAAGTCACTGAGGTTCTCCTTAAGACCTAAATATTTCTCCTCAAAACTGAAGCCAAACATTATGATAGCTTGGGAAGTCACCAGGGTTCTCCTCTTACTTCTCCTCAAAGTTGAAGCCAAACATTAAGATAGCTTGGGAAGTCACCGAGGTTCTCCTCTATTTCTTCTCAAAACTGAAGCCAAACATTAGGATAGCTTGGGAAGTCACCAGGGTTCTCCTCTGAACATGACATCCCCTAGTTCTTCCTCATTTGGATTCTACAATAAAATGTTCCAAATTTGAACCAACCCCCTTTCACACCTCTACGTCCAATCTCATTGAAGAGTCCTACCCTTTGAAATTTCTTGATTTTTATGGAGAGACTTCTTAGGTGACTTTGGTCATTTAAGATGTAATTAACTATAGGGGCTTGCCCTTATAAGAAACATGTCAAAACTCATCTTAATATAAACCCTATTTAATTTTTTATATTAAATAGGGGAACTTGACGGCAAATATAAAGGTTTCGCAGACCAAACAGATGTTATATATTCTTTAGTTTATTTGATCAAGTCTCATCCTCAAGTCTTTTGTTTATCCTTCGAGATAGATACAGGATTTGAGGTACAGTGCTCTTCTTAAACTATGAAAAATATGGGATCAGTTTGATTTCATATTTTTCTAAAACTAAATATATATGTAAATTAAAACGTCCTTCCGAAGCGAGTGACGGGATTTTGATGCCGGTGACCGACAGCTTCTTACGGGCAACTCCAACCAAAATAACGCCGACATAGTGCAAACACTAAAAATTAACAAAGGTTGATTTGTAGACTCGGCAAATCTTTATGTGTTTTTTTAGTTTGTGAAGATTTTTAAAATTTAATAAAAATAGTATTAAAGTAGAGGGATTTAATAAATTAAATAAGACAGTTTAAAGAAAAAATACAGAATGACACAATTCGATTTAATTTTCAAAGTAGCGAACAAAACTCGAAAGGAAATGATAGGGAAAAATAACGATTAGGACCCAATGTGGGACTGACTTTACAATGCATAATGCCCAAGCAACATTAGTCCACCAACAGATCTATCGGGGGTCTGACCCCACACAAAAGATAAAAGTCCTAATGAACTCTTGAACCTCTCTATTCAAAGGTGATTGAACAGTCGGTCTTGAAATCTGAAAGAGTTGACAGTACCTACCCAAGAGAGAAGTGGGTTAAGCATGTCAATGAAAGAATGTTAATTTGGTCCATAAGAGACATGGACACATTACCAATGTTTGAAGATAATATTCTCTGATTTATATGGAGAGAGAAACTCAACCCTAGTGGAGTCGCCAGAAGCTGTCGGCACAATTTTAGGGGCGGTCCTATGCAAGGTGTCGGTTGCCCAAATCAAAATCTCACCACCTGCTTCAAATGGACATTTAATTTATATACATATATATATATATTTAGTTTAGGAAAATAAGAAATCAATCTTATCCCATATCTTTCAAAGTTTAGATGAAAGAGAACTGCACCTCAAGCTCTGTATTTATCTCGAAAGATAGCCACATGAATTGATAATGCACTCAATCAAATAAACTAAGAAATGTATGACATTTGTTTAGTCTGTGAAACCATTTTATTATAAGCCGATAAGTTTTCTTATTTAATTTCAATAAATTAAATAGAGTTTATATTAAGTTGGGTTCTTGAAAATTTTCTATTAAGGAAAGCCCTTATTGTTAATTACATCTTAGATAACCGAAGTCACCTAAGAAAACTCTTGATAAAAATCAGAGGATATTATCTTCAAGAATTTCAAAGGATAGGACTTTTCAAAAGATCGGACAAAGATGTGTGAAAAGGGGAATGGGTCAAATTTGGAAAATTTATTTTTGGAATCTAAATGAAAAAGAACTAGGAGATGTCACAGATCCTGAGGAGAACCTCATTAACTTCCCAAGCTATCCTACTGTTTGTCTTCAATTTAGAGAATAAATATTTAAATATTTTATCCTGCCAATTTTGTTAATTATGGCTTGCATTCATTTGAGTCAATCACACAAATAGCCTGGAAGTTGTGAGGATTTAGGTCATGACGAATGAGAACCTTGGAATCCTAAAATAGATTAGGGCTTAAATTGTATAGCAAGGCTATACAAAAGCCTAAAGATAAGTTGAAGATTTATGCGCATTAGGCAGACAACCTTGAAATCCCAAGGCTTGTTATTTAATTATAAGGAATGATTTAGCTGGTGTAGACATGTTTTGCTATTGAAGATGGTCGTGGTGCGCACAATGCTAGCTCCGAGCTCCTCGTTGTAGCAAGTTTAACTTTTGAAGTGTCAATTTGTAAATATTGAGAGAATTATCAGGTTTAGAGGTCAAGTTTTCTAATGTGTCAAGTTATGATGTCAAATCAAGTATTTTCTAAGGTTATGGTTATTTAAATATTATGGGGGTTATTTAAATATTAGATAGACACCAGTTAGGATCCCACGATTCCCTAGTTCTGGTATCACTATTTTCTTTTGAATTTACTTAGCTTAAATGAGTTGTGAAACTCATTTAAACCTGGGATATCACATTAGCAACCATGGGTTACCTCCTCCGAGGGACTCCCGTAAATTCAAAAGAACGTTTTAAGTTTAGTGAAATTTTAAAGGATTTATGCTTACCTTTGAAATAATTTATTTTAGTTTTTGAAAATGTTGATTAGTTTTTGAAATAGTTGTTTTGATTTTTCAAGAAAAGTAGAGTACACACCCAAGAAGTTATGATATTTTGCAGCGAAAGCAAAATGACATGATTTAAATAATATTGTAAAAGTGTACCTGTCACTTCTTGGCATTCCCACTAAAAGATTAGCTTTTCCAACGTGTATATAATTTTGCATAAATTTAAATAAATTGCATGAGTAGATGAAGGTGTATCTAACGTACTCCAAACTATGACTTATTGAGTCCCGAAAGATCTTAATGGATAACTTTAGAACAATATAAAGCAAGTTCAATTTGTCCTTCAAAATATTCAAGAGATTTTAAATTGCTCGGGGAAAGACCCCAATCTGCCTTAAAGATCCCTTGTAACATTTGATTTTATTTTGAACTTATCATATTGTTCTATTAATCATTTCAGGTCAAATTAAAATTTCCCCATTACTAGGTAAACTTTGACATTTTAATTGTTCTGAAAATAGGGTACTCATTAATCAGTTGATTTTTCACTTAAAAGTTGTGTAGGTGAATGCCCCTAAGACAAGTTTCAGTCATTAAAGAATTTTATACCCACCACTAAAGCTAGGCTTGTAGTGTTAATAATCAACCATGTTATCCTCTAAATCTCATTAAATATCAAGCCTATATCACTACCAAGCCCTCTAAATCTAATGCGAGAAAGATTGGAAAATATTAAAATTTTAATTTTGGTGATATGGATTCTGATTAAAAGAAGTCAGATCATCATTAATTGTGGATTTAATCATAAGTGAAACTTCATCTCCCTAGCTTGAGCCCATCACTTGGAAATCATTTGATTTTGATTAACTTCCAAATATGATAATTTAGAAAATTTATAATTTTAATCTTATCATGGGAAGGTGGTGAGTTTGTTTCTATCATTTACTCATTATGTTTCAATCATCCAAACATGTTAATTACAATCAAAATTACCCGTTTCCCTTCGGTTAATCCTAAATTTTGATTAAGGAACCAAAAGTCTAAAATGACCACTTTACCCTTAGCGC
>JXCR01095583.1:0-20112 GCA_002079205.1 Phalaenopsis hybrid cultivar | reverse complement strand
AGTTATATTTTGATTTTTAAAAATCATTTTTGTGCAAAAAAATTTATCTATCTTTAAAAAAATCAACTTAAGTTACAAAATGAACTCAATATGTTTTAAAATTTTTATGGTGAGTTCTCTAGATCCTAAACATTAGCTGAGATCAAAAATTAAGTAATTTTGGTGTTTGTATTTTCCAAAATTAATTATTTTAGTGATTTAGGGTTTGTAAAGATTAGGTATATTTTGAATGACTTGGTTCATGAAAAATTTTTCGAAAGGCTCCCTACTCATCTTAAACCTTCCAAAATTTTCTTGGATTTTTCTAAGTAACATGCTAATTTCCATGATTATTTTAAGCAAATAATGTACATAAACTTAAAAAATATGATTCTCTGTTTAGGGACCTTCTCTGACTTTGGACAAATCAGGGAATGTTCTTTAAGAAAGAGGCAACAAAATACAAAAATTACAAGCCATGGTGAGATTACTACATGCATGAAGAATCAAAAAATCAAAATCAGTATTTAATTTATTAAAAATAAAATATGCATCAACTGGACTCCAAATTATTTTCTTATTATTTTTCTCTGTTTACTGAGCAAGAGGGTATTTTTATTTTATTTTTATGATTTTTCTACACCAAGATATGAATTTTTAAAATTAGGGGTATTTAAAAAATAGGAAAAATCCCTATTTATCTATTTAAACAGTGCGACGCCATGTAAATCCTACGCAGCTCTGAACTCTACGTAGCGCGCTTGGGTTGGATGCCGCCATCCACATAGGTGCTGACTTGGCCCGCGGTTCGTGTTAGGAAGTGTTGTCCGGCATCATCTCAACTGTTCATCTGATGCACGCANCACCAAGATATGAATTTTTAAAATTAGGGGTATTTAAAAAATAGGAAAAATCCCTATTTATCTATTTAAACAATGCGACGCCATGTAAATCCTACGCAGCTCTGACCTCTACGCAGCGCGCTTGGGTTGGATGCCGCCATCCACATAGGTGCTGACTTGGCCCGCGGTTCATGTTAGGAAGTGTTGTCCGGCATCATCTCAACTGTTCATCTGATGCACGCGCGATCGGACGGTTCTCCGTCATCCTCCCCGATAGCCTAGCACGAGAACCGTCCATCTTCTAGCCTTAAGATCTCTCTCATTTCTCAACCAAGCTAAGTGAATTTTTTTTAAAATGCTCGTCTAGACTAGACGAACACATCCATAAGGTGATCAAGCCATCAAATTAACTCTAAGCAAATGGAGAATCAAAAGAGGCTCGGGAGGGGGAGAGATTTTATACCTTTGCTCTGAGAAGTGAAGCTTTGATCAAAGTGTCTTGGCACGTTTTTTGTGATCCAAATAGGCTAGGGATTGAGTCTTTGGTTTTGGAGTAAGGCCTAAGTATGATTTCGATCATGGCCGGATTTGGGTGTTGGTCTAGAGCTTTGGCAGAGGCACAGTGAGAGGGGAATTTGATGTGGCTTAAGCTTCATTCACTGNCACGTTTGTTGTGATCCAAATAGGCTAGGGATTGAGTCTTTGGTTTTGGAGTAAGGCCTAAGTATGATTTCGGTCATGGCCGGATTTGGGTGTTGGTCTAGAGCTTTGGTAGAGGCACAGTGAGAGGGGAATTTGATGTGGCTTAAGCTTCATTCACTATTATGAAGGTGTGGGTGAAGTTAATTTGAGTTTGGTAGACTGTGGAAGTGTATTGGGCTCTATCCTGATTTCCGACAAGATTTTGAGCTCAAAATTGAACTCCGGCAGTGGAAATTGGTGAGGGAAAATAGTTGGAATGCACTGAGGGGATCTTAAGGAAGCTTTGTGGTCAGTTTAGGGAGATCTCTTTAAGAAATTTTTAGCACTACTTCTTATGGCTGTGGGAGGTGCTTTTTATAAAATTGGCTAAGGGGTGGCTATCATGGCCAATTAGGGGGTACATTGTACTGCTTATGTTGAGGGCAGAGGAGCTCTACAATTTAATTTGGCTGAGCTGGCCTCTAGGTTTAATTTGGGTGAAGTTCCATGGGGGTGGCTCTCAGTTTTAAGCTTTTCCGGCTACTAGGCCGGTTGTGCATGGCAGGGGGAGGTGGCTAGGTGCTTAGAAAATCCAGGGGAATCTCTTAAAGCAATTTAATGCAACGGGGTTTAATTTTGGTAAGGGTATCTTAAGCATGTGTATTTTTGGAAATAAGATCCCTTAAATTTGGGGACTTTTGTTCCATGGCTCATCTATCTTGGTTAGATGGGTTTTGTCTCAGTCGTAGGGTCTAACCAATGGCTGAGGTGGAGTAAATTTGATTGCTTTAAGGTGGTTTGGTCATGTTTAATGCATGGGCTCAATGTGGGTTGAAGTGATCAAAGCTTGGGTTTGGGCTAGGTTAGCCATGTCAATTGACCAAATTGATTGATCAATTTTTTGTAGAAGATTGTTATGAAGGTATTTGGTAAAGGGTTGAAGTGATTTTGAGTTCAATTGGTAGGTCAATTTGAGGGATTTTTGAAATTTGGCCAATTTGGGCATGTTAGGCTAGACATGGGTCTAGGTTGGGCTAGCCTTGAGCTAAGTCCAAATTAAATTGTTCAAATGATCAAGNNCATGGACCAATTGAAACCCCATTTTGGGTCCTCTATGTAGTGGTCTTAGCCAAATCCTAGCCTAGGGCTAATGGGTTTAGGATATCACCTACATGTGTCTCCCAAAAGTATCAAGGGACCAGAACCTAGCAATTCTAGTTTTAGGGTAGTGAGTGATTGTGAGTCTAAGTGATTGCAAGTGACTGCCTTAGCCCTAGTTCAATACCCAAGGTCAACCCTAAGGTCCAGCAGTCCTAAGGGTGACTCATCTTGAGTTCCCCTATAATGACCCCACCTACTTAGTGCTAGAGGTTAGGACCAATATGTGGAACTTTAAGTTGAGTAGAGAAGAGTTTGGAATTTCTAATGGTAAGGGCTCCTTGTCTAGTTTTCTAAGAATAGTCAATAGTAAAGTGCTATGGCTAGACCTTAGGCTACTAAAGAGGAAAAACTAAACCTCAACCAAAAGTGAGGTCAACATCCCCAAACATCAAATCTTTCAACTTCTAGCATATAATTGAGAGGCATCTCATTTCTCATAGAAAAATTGCCTACTCTTTGACCTCTATCTAAAGTTTTTATATAAGCATTAACATCTTTAAAAAATATAGGCCAATAAAATGCATATTGTAAAATTTTTTATGTTGTTTTATCAACACCAAAATGTCCCCCAAAATCAGAATTATGACATTTTTGGATAATCTCATAAGTTTCTTCTAACGGTACACATCTTTGAATAATTAGATCCTTTCCTTGTTTATATAAAAATGGGTCATCCCAAAAATAAGTCTTAGCTTCAGAAATAAACTTCCTCTTCTGTTGGTATAATATCACTAACGATAAAGTTCAAAATGTCGGCATACCACGGAACACGCCACTCATTAACAATGAACAATTTTTCATCTGAAAAATGTTCATTAATTTTGTTTTCAAAATAGAGTGATTTTTCTAATTCAAGACTTGAAAAATGATCAATAATTTGATTTTCAATTTCCTTCCAATCTACTATTACAAAATCAAATTCTTGCAAAAGAAGAATCCATCTTATAAGTCTAGGTTTAGCATCCTTCTTTTTCATTAAGTACTTAATAGCAGAATGATCTGTCTGCACTACGCAATGAGTTCTAATTAAATATGATCTAAATTTATCAAAAGCATATATTATTGTTAATAACTCTTTTTCAGTTGTTGTATAATTAATTTGAGTTTCATTAAGAGTATTACTAGCATAGTAAATAACTTTAAAAATTTTATCATAACTTTGTCCTAAAACAACTCCAATAGCATAATCACTAGTATTACACATTAATTCAAAATTTTTTTCCCAATTTGGTGAAACTATAAATGGTGCAGTGATTAGTTTTTCTTTTAATAACTTAAAAGCTTTTAGGCATTCCTCATGAAAATTAAAAATTGCATCTTTCTTTAGTAAATGGCATAAAGGCTTAGCAATCTTTGAAAAATCTTGAATATATCGTCTATAGAATCCAGCATGTCCTAAAAAACTCCTAATTTCCCTTACATTTGTTGCATAAGGTAAATTAGCGATCACTTGAATTTTAGCAGGATCTAGTTCTATACCATTTTTTGATATTTGATGTCCTAGACAATTCCTCCTGCTACCATAAATTGGCATTTTTCCTAGTTAAGGACTAAATTTGTTTCTTCGCAGCGCTTAAGAACTTTGGATAAATATTCTAAACATGAGTCAAATGAAGTTTCAAACACTAAAAATCATCCAGGAATACTTCAATCTCTTTTTCAATTAAATCTCAAAAAATTGTCATCATACATTTTTGAAATGTAGCAGGGGCATTACATAAACCAAGGGGCATTCTTCTTAAAGCAAAAGTATCATAAGGACTGGTAAACGTTGTTTTCTCTTACTTCTCAGGAGATATTTGAATTTGGTTATAACCAGTATATCCATCCAGAAAATAAAAGTTTTTATGCCCAGCTAGTCTATCCAACATTTGTTCTAGAAGGGGTAATGGAAAATGATATTTCCTAGTGACAATATTTAATTTTCTAAAATCAATGCATATTCGCCACCCTGTAACTTATCTAGTATTAACTCATTATGTTCATTTATAGTTAGAGTTACTCCTCCTTTCTTAGGAACGCAATGAATTGGACTAACTCATGCACTATCTGAAATAGGGTTGATGATTCCAGCATCTAACCACTTTAAAATTTCTTTCTTTACAACTTCTTTCATAACATGATTCAATCTCCTTTGCACATCAACCCTGGGTTTTCAGTTCTCTTCCATATGAATTCTATGCATAAAATTGAAGGACTGATTCCTTTAATATCACTAATTGTCCATCCAAACACTTTCTTTAAATTTTTCAAAATTTTCATCAACCTTTCTTCCTCTTCCATCGTTAATTTTGAGAAAATTATAACTAGTAAAGTAGAGAAATCTCCTAGAAAGGCATATTTTAAATGATGAGGAAGTAACTTCAACTCTAGTTCTGGAGGTTTTTCAATAGATGAACAAAATGATTTATCTTTGTTTATCATGTCCAAAACTTCAAAACTTTCTCGAACGTAGTTTGAATTTTACTTAAAAAGATCTTCACATTGATTTAATTCCTCTTCATGCTCGTGTTCCAAATCTTTTTCTTCAGATTTTTCTTCATAAGTAGTTCTAAAATGGCATTCACTTAGATATCTTATAACATTCATCATATAGCATTCATTATCTTTACCTTTTGCAAGGTATTTCATTTATTTGGAAATGTTAAAAGTAACAGTTTGACATTGACGTGCATTGTTAATTCCCCTTTTTGCACATCTATTATTGCTCTTCCTGTGGCTAGGAAAGGTCTCCCTAAAATTATAGGTATCTCTTTATCTTCCTCCATGTCTTGCATAATGAAATCAACATGAAAGATAATTGATCCACGTTCATTAGGACACTTTCTATAACTCCTTTAGGGTATGTTAATGAACGATCTGCTAACTACAGAGTTACAGTAGTTATTTCTCCTAATCTTAATCTTTTAAATATTGATAATGGCATAAGGTTAATTCTTTCACCTAAATCACATAAAGGTTTCCCATAAAATCTGTGTCCTATTTCACATGGAAATGTAAAGCTACCAGGATATTTAAGCTTTTCAGGAAGCTTCTTCTAAATTATTGCACTGCACTCCTCACTAAGTGCAATAGTCTCATTATCTTCAAAATTCTTTTTCCTGTTGAGAATATCCTTCATAAACTTTACATAGCTCGAAATTCGTTCTAAGGCTTCAGCTAATGGAATATTACTTGTAAGCTTCTAAAACATATTCAGAGATTTTAAAAATTGTTTATCCAACTCCTGTCGGCAAAGCCTCTAGGGAAATGGAGGTGGTGGTTTTTTCAAATAATTTTTTTAGTGGAGAAATAGGTCTCTCAAAATCTTTTGGAGCGTCATCTTTTGATTATTCAATTTCTTCTCTCTCTTCTTCAATTTCTTTTTGAACCCGACCTTCCAACTCTTTTTCGCTTCTAAGTTGAATAGCTTTTACTTGTTCTTTATTCTGTTCTTTTGCATTTGATTCAACAATACTAGGAAGTGTTCCTTGGGATGTATTATTTAATGAATTTGCTATTTGCCCAAGTTGATTCTCAATATTTCTAATTGTAGCTCCTTGACTTTGTAATTGATTTTCCATTTGTAGTACCACTTCTTCTATGAATAACTTCTTCTCCTTAAACTATGTATTACTATTGAAAACTTGAGGATAAGTAGACTTATAATTATTATTCCTTTGGTTTTTCTAGTTTCTCAATGAATTCCTTGGTTGTTCCCCCATTGATGATTATTGGCACCTGAATATTTATTCCAGTTAAAGTTCAGATGGTTCTTCGAACCTGGGTTATAATAATTTGAATATGAGTTATTTTGCTTATTATTTATCGCATTCAAAGTTTTTAATGATGGTTGAGATTCTACCATTTTGCCCAATGAATTCTCTTTAATTATGGATATTGGTTGAGNAACCTGGGTTATAATAATTTGAATATGAGTTATTTTGCTTATTATTTATCGCATTCAAAGTTTTTAATGATGCTTGAGATTCTACCATTTTGCCCAATGAATTCTCTTTAATTATGGATATTGGTTGAAAAAAGTTCATTCCAAATTGGTGTAACTTCCTTGAAATTGTAGCAACTTGATTTGCTAACATGGTAAATGTATCAGTTTCATGAATATTGGCTACTTTCTTAGGATGTACCCTGTCAGAAGGCCAAACTATTGGTAGTCATTTCTTTAATTAAAGCATAAGCGTCATGAAATGGTTTTAACATCAAATGAACCACCAGCAGCGACATCGATAATTGATCTAAGAGATCCAACTAATCAATTATAAAAAGTTTTAATTATTAACCAATCTTGTATAGCATGGTGTGGACACTTTCAAACTGATTAAAAGATGTAATATCATTTCTAAGCTTTGTAGTTTTTTATGGTGGAACATATTTAGCAAAGAATTTTTGTGCTAAATCACCCCAAGTTCTGATAGATCCAGATGCTAACGAATTTAACCACATCTTAGCTTTACCCCTCAGTGAGAAAGGAAATAACCTAAGTCTTATGGCATCATCTGATACACCATCGTATTTAAATATATTGAACAGTTCTAGAAAATTGACAAGATATAAATTTGGATCTTTAGTTGGTGTTCCCTCAAACTTATTATTTGATACCATTTGGATAATAGCAAGTTTAAGCTCAAATGAATTAGCCACAACAGTAGGTTTTTAAATACTACAATTAAGTTCATCTACAGTAGGGTTGACATAATCTCTTAAAATTCTGAACTCTTGATGAATTTGAACATTTTGATTATTTTGGTCTGCCTTTTCTATAATTTTTTTTTTTATTTTTCAAAATTTATAATTTTTTTGATTTTTCAAATTTTTTTTAATAATTCTTTCTAATTCAGAATCGTAGGGCACTAGTCCTTCAGAACCTGAACTACACATACACTAACATATAATAAAATAAAATAAAATAAACAAAAAAAATAAGATAAGATAAGATAACTTAAAGTTTAAATAAGGCTTTCTAAAAAAAGAAAATTGCTTTTAAAATCAGTTTCTCCCCAGCAACAGNTCGTAGGGCACTAGTCCTTCAGAACCTGAACTACACATACACTAACATATAATAAAATAAAATAAAATAAAAAAAAAAAAAAGATAAGATAAGATAACTTAAAGTTTAAATAAGGCTTTCTAAAAATAGAAAATTGCTTTTAAAATCAGTTTCTCCCCAGCAACACTGTCAAAAACTTGATCCCTAGATACTGCTAATATGCACAGTACAACAATAATTCAAATTATATTTCACTTATATTTCCTTAATTTGCAACAAAACAAAAACCTTAATCCTGAAGGTAAATAAAAATTTAACTTTTAATTTATATTTATTGGGATACTACGCAAGTATACGTATCGTTATCAAGTAATATAGGACTTTTTGATTAAGACATGAATATCAAACCCATAGGGAGAATACACAATATGCACTATTGAATAGCAAACTTTCTATTTTTAATAAAACGATAATAATCTAAACTAAAGATGATTTTTGTAGTAATGAAAATTTAAATATTTTTGGTATTTTCAATATTTTGATAGAATAATAACAATTTAAAAAGATAACTAGAGTTTTTGTAGAAGAAAAGCACTAAATATGAAAAAATCATTCTTCTTGTTATGAAAAAATAATAAATATAGGAATTCTATTGTGGAACTATGCAAATTGTGTTGTGCAAAAGAGGAGCAAAAATATTCTTTACCCTTATTAGAGATGCTATAAAGAACATTGATTAATTTAAAGTTTGAATAGTTCTGAAGACTGGCTAGGCATGGAACATACTAGCTCGCACTCTAGAGTTCCCTCGATTCCCTCAACCGGGGGGCTAACATCTCGTATCATAACCTAAAATAATAAACCAAGTTGGGGGCTTTAACTAGTCACTTTAAAGTCCTCTAACTCTACACCCTTCAATTAATATTTTACTATTTATTTGCACTCAATCATATGAACAACATTCTCATTCATATAACCTCATGTGATTCATTCCAATTGTTAACTGAGGCAATACCATCCCAGTTCTTACATGTTCTCACAACAAATTTTAACATATGGATTGGTTAAATCAAGAACTAAATGAAGTGCATGGATTTAAATCATCACAACTTCTTCCATCATTGAAGATCACTACTTTCCACAACTTCCATCCAAAAGTTAATCACTTATCAGTTTAAGAAGAAAGATAAAGAAAAATACTCAGAATCCATGGAGAAAAGAAAACCACACTTTAGTTTAAAAGAAGAAATGATTGTCAAACCAACAACAAGTCTCAATTAAAACCAAAAGTAGTCTCAAAACAAAAAGATAAAAAATTATCTCAAATCCTCCACAAAACTCTTAAAATTTCTTTGATTCTCATCTCTTTACAGTCACTCAAAATAAAATAACAAAAATGTAAAATAAAAGTAAAAGTGGTGCCTGAAAATCTCTCCGAACTAACTCCCCAAATGAGAACTTTAAAAACTTTCTTATACTTTCAGGACTCTTTTCTAAGTCAGCTCTTCTTTCTTTTATAATTTTATAAAAGTTGTCTTGGTTTCTCTTCAAAATATGTCTAGATTCGATGTATTTCCCCAAGAAATGCATCCTTTCATGATAATTTTCATCCATGGTGATTATAACCACCTATTAAGCCAATGGGTGCCTTAAAAACCTCTTCAAAATTTGCAGAAATCAAATTTACTCATCCAATAACTGCCACTCGTGCTTAAGCACAGGGCCTCTGGCGCTTAGGCGTGGCCTTCTTTGTTTAACCAGCGCTTAAGCACCGGATCTAGCGCTTAGGCGCCAAAACTCTTATGCAAATTTTTCATCTTTTTTCTCCAAATTTGATCCTTTTTCACTCCTTTAAGCATTTTTTATTCTTTTTTACCTGTATCTGCAAGAAAAACACAAAAATACCTTCCATTAAAGTGCAATATCTCAAAAATAGATATAAAAATGTGTCTAAAAATACTCTATATTTTAAATGTATCAGCAAGTGACATGCCTTTCTGTATATGAGCCTATATGGTGTCATTCCTATAGGTGTGATATATGCAGTCCTATAGGCCCATAAAGCATTATCAAGTCTAGCAAACTAATAAGTCCTTTTCGGATTTACTATTTTACCTAATTTTGATTTAATTTCTTGAATGGATACTTTTGCTAAACCACTGGTTTGAGGATGATAAGCTGTGGCAATACAATGTTTAATCCCAAATTTTTTAGTTAATGTTTCGATCATTCTAATTTTGAAATGACTTCCACCTTTTGTAATGATAACACGTGGCATTCCAAATTTTGTGAAAATATTCTTTCTCAAAAATTTTTCTACACTTTTAGCATCATAACAAGGAAAAAAAACTGCTTCAATCCATTTAAAAACATAAACCACAACTATTAAAATATAAATCTTTCTAAAAGAAGTTAAAAAGGATCCCATGAAATCTAATCCTCAAACATAAAATATTTCGACCTCCAGTGTAAAATTTATGGGCATTTCATCTCCTCTAGAAATATTGCCTACTCGCTGACATCGATCACATGCTTTTATATAATTATTAACATCCCTAAATAAAGTAGGCCAATAAAATCCAAATTGTAAAATCTTAAATGCACTTTTATCTCCTCCAAAATATCTCTCAAAATCTGATTTATGACATTTTTGAATAATTTCTTAAGTTTCTTCTAATGGTACACTTTTTCGAATACTTAAGTCCTTGCATTGTTTATATAAATAAGGGTCATCCCAAATGTAAAAGTTTGAAATCATGAATGAACTTTTTAATTCAATGGCTATCTAATTCGTAAGGTAAAATATCACTAACCAAGTAGTTCACTATATCAGCACACCACAAAATTTTCCATTCATTAATCCTATATAAATGTTCATCAGTAAAATTCTTGCATTAGAAGGACCCATCTAATTAATCATGGCTTTCCATCCTTCTTTGTCATTGAATACTTAATAGTAGAATGATCAGTATGCACAATACTTTTGGTTCAAATAAGATAAGACTAAATTTATTAAAAGTGAACACTATATATAATAATTCCTATTCAGTCGTAGTATAATTAATTTGAGCCTCATTAAGGGTTTTACGAGCATAATATATCACTTTGAACATTTTGTCATATCTTTGTCCTAAAACAAACCCTATAGCATAATCACTAGCATCACACATTAATTCAAAAGATTTTATCCAATTAGATGAAACAAGATTAGTTGTAGTGATTAATTTCACTTTTAATAAGTTAAAGGCATATAGGCATTCATTGTTAAAATCAAAGTTGACATCTATTAATAAAAGTTGAAAAAAAAGGCTTGGAAATTTTTGAAAAATTTTTAATATAACGTCTGTAGAAACCAACATGTCATAAAAAAAGCCTTATTCCCTTCACATTCCTAGGTGGTGGTAATTCGTCAATAACTTCAATTTTTGTTCGATCAACTTCTATGTTTTTTTAGAAAATTTATGTCCTAACACTATTCCTCCTGCAACCAAAATTGACATTTTTCCCATTTGATAAGAAAGTTTGTTTCTTCATAGCAATTTAGAACTCTTGATAAATGATCTAAAGATAAATTGAAAGAAGTCTCAAAAACTGAGAAATCAACCATAAAACTTTCAATTCCTTTTTCAATTAAGTCAGATAAAATTAACATCATACATCTTTAACAAGTTGTTGGGGGCATTGCATAATCTGAATGACATTCTTCTAAAAGTAAAATTTTCATAAGGACTAGTAAAAGTTAATTTATCTTAATATTCACGAGCAATAGGTATTTGGTGATATCTAGAGTATCCATCAAAAGAGCAAAAATAATGATGTCTTGCTAGTCTATCCAACATTTAATCCAGAAAAGGTAAAGGAGAATGGTCCTTTCTAGTGGCGCCATTTAATTTTCTATAACCAATACAGATGTGTCATCCAGTAACTTGCCTTGCCAAAATTAATTCACTCCTTTCATTTTCAACCACAGTCACTTCTCCTTTCTTAGGAATGCAATGAATTGGATTAACACAAGAACTATCTAAAATTGGATTAATAATCCCAGATTCCAACCACTTTAAATTTTTTTTCTTAACTACTTCTTTCATGATAGGATTCAATCCCCTTTAGGGATCAGCCGCAGGCTTATGGTTATATTCCATCAAAATTTGGTTCATACATATTGAAGGACTGACTCCTTTAATATCAGTTAAAGTCCATCCAAAGGCTTTTTTATGATTCTTTAATATTTCCAATAATTGTTCTTCTTTTTCTACAGTTAAATCTGAGGATATAATGACTAGAAATGTAGTTGAGTTCCCCGAATATACATATTTAAATAAGTAGATAAAACTTTCATCTCAAGTTCAAGAGGTTTCCAATAAGTTGAATCAGAGACTATTTTTAGTACTATATAAAATTTCATAATTTTCCTGAACATAATTTGAATCCTCAGTAATCATTTCATTTGATTCATCTTCAGAATCTCTTCCATTCTCAGCTTCTTATTCTTTCTCTTCTAAAATGACTTCATCTTTTTTATCTAATATGACTTCACATCTATTTTAAAAATGATTATCAATAAAATTATCAAAGAAATCCATTATATAACATTTCTNTCTTCCATTCTCAGCTTCTTATTCTTTCTCTTCTAAAATGACTTCATCTTTTTTATCTAATATGACTTCACACCTATTTTAAAAATGATTATCAATAAAATTATCAAAGAAATCCATTATATAACATTTCCCATCAGGATACTTCATTGTTTTAAGCACATTAAATGTAACTTCTTGATCATTCACTCTCATTGTTAATTCCTCTTCTTACACATCTATCACTACTCATCCAGTAGCAAGGAAAGGTCTCCCCAAAAAGATAGGAATTTCCTTATCTTCTTCCATATCTAACACAATAAAATCAATAGGGAAGATAAATTTATCCACTTTAATCAGTACATCTTCTATAACCCTCTAGGAAAAGTAATAGATCAAACTGCTAATTATCGAGTTATAGTGGTGGGAGATATATCTCCTAAACTTAACATTTTGAATATAAATAATGGCATAAGTTTAATGCTAGCTCCTAAATCATATAAAGCTTTTCCATAAATTTATTCTCCAAGGGAACAAGGTATGGTAAAGCTACCAGGATCTTTAAGTTTTCAAGGAATATTATTCTAAATTATTGCACTACATTCTGCACTAAGTGCAACAGTCTCTTGATCTACATACTTCATTTTTTTATTTAAAGCTTCTTTGACAAAATTGGCATAACTTGGCACTTGTTACAAAGCATCGACAAAATTGATGTTAATTTTAAGCTTCTTGAATATTTAAAAAAAATATGAAAATTGTTGATCCATTTTTGATGTTTAAGTCTTTGAAGAAGAGATTTTGGGGGCTCTTTCTAAATTAATCTTAATTGGACAGTTAGGTGTTTCTGCTTCCTTAGGAATAATTTCTTCAGGTCTCTCAAATTCTTCAACTTCTTTCACAACTTCAATTTCTTTTTGAACTCCAACATTTAATTCCTTTCAACTTTTTAATTGGGTCGCTTTAACTTGCTCTAGCTCTTTAGTTTTGTCTTTCAAATTGATCTCTACATTACTAGGAAGTTTTCCCTGAGGCCTACTGCTAAGTCCGTTAGCAATTTATCCCAGTTGATTGTTAAAATTTCTAATTTTAGCAATTTGACTTTGTAAATGATTACCCATCTGCAGTACCACTTCTTCTCCTCAATTTATTGATTAAATCCATTAGGATAAGTAGGTCTAAAGTTAGCACTACCCTGGTTGTTCCAGTTTTCCAAAGGGTTTACTTGAGCATTCCGTCATTATAGGCTTCCACCACTAGGATTGTTGTTCCAATTGAAGTTAGGATTGTTTTTCCAACCAGCATTGTAATAATTAGAATATGGGTTATTGGATCTGTTGATACTATTTATAGTTTCCAATGAAGTATGCAAATCAATCTTTTGTCCTAATGAATTTTCTTCAACCATTTTGGGTGTTGGAGAAAAATTCATTCCAATTTGTTCTATCTTCTTAGATAATGCAGCAACTTGACATGCAATCATTGAAATTGCATTGTTATCAAGAATATTGGCTACTTTGTTAGAAATTACCCTATCAGAAGGCCACAAAAATTATTACTACCCATTTCTTCAATTGATGAATAAGCCTTCATCAAAGGGTTTAGACATTATTGAACCTCCAGTAGCAGCATCTATAATAAATTTATGGGAACCTACTAACCCATCATAAAAAATTTGAATGATTAACCAGTCCAGAAAAGCATGATGTGGACACTTTCTAAGGAGTTCCTTAAATATTTCTCAAGCTTCATGTATAGACTCTCCTTTATATTGACTAAAAGAAGTAATATGATTACTAAGCTTCATAGTTTTTTAAGGTGGAAAATATTTAGCCAAAATTTTTTGGGCTAAATCTCCCCAAGTTCTCATAGATCCAGGTGCTAATGAATTTAACCATATCTTAACTTTATCCCTTAATGAAATATAAAAAATTCAAAGTCTAACAGCATTAATTGATATGCCATCATATTGGAATGCAGCACACAGTTCTAAAAAACCAGCTAAATGTAAATTGGGATCCTCAGATGGTGTTTCCCCAAACTGATTATTTTGTACCATTTTGGTAAATGAAGGTTTAAGTATAAAAGAATTAGCCTCTATAGCAGGAGTTTAAATACTTAAAGGAATTTCATCTACTGTAGGATTTGCATAATCCCTTAAAGGTTTTTGTAAATTATAATGTTCATTTTCAGCAGTTTCAATTTCATTATTATTTTGTAATGTGTTTGTCATTTCTTGAGAATTATGAAGTCTTCCTTGTTTTTGAATTTTTCTGATACTGCGTTCCAATTTAGAATTGTAAAGCACTAAATTTTCAGATCCATAACTATGCATAAACAATGTAAAAATAATTGCAAAAAATAAAATTACACACCAGAATGAAAAAATATATATTTTTTAATTTTAAATTTTAATTTTTTTGGTTTTTTGGATTTTTCAAAATTTTTACAATCAAATAAGTTTCTAATTAAAAAATCTCCGTCGCACTCCCCATCAATGGCGCCCATAACTTTACCCAAACTGCACTTACGTGTATTTTTAATCTCCTTAATTTTCCCAAAAATATATATCTCAAATTATATCTAGTGACTAGTGTGAACAAATAGATTGATTTATGATAGATTTTCATACTANAAATATATATCTCAAATTATATCTAGTGACTAGTGTGAACAAATAGATTGATTTATGATAGATTTTCATACTTAGGGTACTACGCAAGTATACGTATCGTTTCAAGTAATATAGGATTTTCATTAAAAAGCTCAGTATCAACCTCACAAGGAATGTGGTAACTCTTAAAATGAACTACAAAAATTTTATTTAAATTGCAAATTAAAAAGATAACTGATTTTAAAATGATATGCTTAAAAAAATTACTATCAAAAAGAGCTAATACTAAAGTAAGAACTAAATTTAAGAGCTTAACAAAATATAACAACGAATTTGGATATTATGGAAAACCTTTCTCCTTGCAAATAGATTTTAATCTATGTAGGATTCAAATGATTTAATAAAAAATTATGGTATTGTGACAAATAGAAGCATATATTATTCTTTACCCCCACACCAATGCTTGTAAAGAACATTAGACCTAAGGTCGATCCCTTAAAATCTTGATTCCACGTCAATGTTATCTTGCCTTTCACCTCTAGATGCCCCTAGCTTATGCCATCATGATGGTCGAATTTTTGGGTCATGGTACTAGAACTTAAGCCAATTTGATAAGAATCTAGCCTGTCACTCTGAAACTAATCAATTCTACACCTATAAAAACTTATCTCTCTATTCATTTGCACTCCCTCTGAGGTGATCGCAATGACTCTGCCTAGTATGAAGTGTGGTATCCACTGATTGGGTGAAATCATATCCCTCCCGGTTCATTATGTTTCTCAATAGATTTTAACCTCACAAGTGGCTAGTTTGTAAAGTAAATGAAGATTTGGTAAAAATACCATAAAAATTTTTAAGAGTAAGAAGAAATATTTAAATCATTCAAATTTCACAAGAGTAAAACCCATATACAAGAATAAAGAAAAGGAACTATGCAGAATTTATGGAGATTAAATAAAAAAAACATTTGCATTAAAATCTAAGTCTTACAATAAAAACTTAAACACAAATAAAAAGTACCTTATGTCTTCTTCCCAAGTAAACTTTTGGAGCTTCCTTCAAGCAATTTCCAAACTACTTCACACTAAAACACACTCACTCTCACACTTGAACATAAAATATGAAAAAACTAATTTACTATTATTGCCTGAGTGAAGTTCTTAGGCCCCAAAAGCACCCTAAATTCTGCCAAATCCTTCTCATTAAATAAAAAATAGAAAATAACCAAGCTACTTCAAGCACCCCTCCAAAATTTAGCTAAATTTGATGTATCTTCTAGAAAAGTAGCTACTCGCACTATAGCGCCAGTCTGGGACTATATCACTCTCTTGCTCATATGTGGTGCCATGGAGCCAAAGGGTGGCACCATAGCGTCACACAAAAATTTTCAATTTTGCTCCATTTTTCCCTTGTTTTCTTTAATTGTCCATTTCATGTATCTGAAACCAAAAACATTCAAAATACCTTTCTTTAAACTAAAATATCATTAGAAATGTAAATAAAAGTCTTATAAAGTATGGACTAAAAAAATATTATTTTTCGTTGGATCGTGTATTATTTCAAGTAATATAGGATTTTTCTTAAAAACCCAATTATCAATCCCATGAAGAAAGCAGTAACTCTTAAAATCAACTTACATAATTAAACAAATAAGAGGTCTAAAATGATATTCTTACTAAAAATTAATACTAAAGAGTTAAAAAGAAAGTAACAACTAAATGCAACAGCTTAATAAAATATAATAGCGAGTTTGGATAATATGGAAAAATTTCCCCTTGCAAAGTAATTTTAGCCTATGTAGGATTCAATTGATTTAAGATAAAATTGATGTATTGTGTAAAATAGAAGCATACCTTATAATTTAACCCCCTCCTAGTGCTAGTAAACAACATGGGCTAACTTAAGGTCGATTCCTTAACATCTCGATTTCGTATCAGAACTATCTATCCTCCACCTTTAGATTCTCCTAAGCCTATGCCACTATGATGGTCAAATCCCAATGTCAAGGTACAAAAACTTAAGGAAAATTGATAAGAATATAGTCTATCACTCTAGAACTAACCAATTCTACACCCATAAAAACTTATCTCCCTATTTATTTTCACTCTCCCTCAGGTGATCACAATGGATCTGCCTTGAATGATTTGTGATATCCACTAGTTATATGAAGTCATAGCTCTCCCAGTTCATTATGTTTCACAATGGATTTTAACCTCACAAGTGGCCAATTTGTAAAGTAAATGAAGATTCAGTGAAACTATCATCACAATTTTTAAGAGTAAAAATAAATCCTTAAATCATTCTCATCCAAGAAGATTAAGTATCATATGCAAGAAGAAAGAAAGGGACCTACTCAGATTTCATGGAGATTAAACCAAAACAATACATTTGCAATGAAATCTAAGTATCATAATAAAAACTTAAACACAAATACAAAGTAGCTTATGTCTTCTCCCAAAGTAAACTTCTGGATTATCCTTTAAGCAATCTCCAAACTGTTTCACACTAAAACACACTCACACTTACACTTGAACACAAAATATGAAAGCCCTAATTAACTATTGCTGCCTAATTGAAGTTTTGAGGCTCCAAAAGGTCTGTAAATTCGACTAAATCCTTCTCATTAAATAAGAAATAGAAAATAGTTAAGGTTGCTTTAAACACCCCTCCAAAATTCGGCCAAATTCAATGGATCTTCTAGAAAGATAGTTATTGGTGCTATAGCACCAATCTGGGGAGCTATAACACCCATCTCTTTCGTATATGGCGCCATGGAGCCAAGGGTGGCGCTATAGCGCCCCACAAAAAAATTTCAATTTTTCTCTTTTTTTACCTCAATTTCATTAAATCTCCATTCCATATACCAAAAACCAAAATCATGCAAAATTCCTTCCTTTCAAATGTAATATCATAAAAAATGTACATAAAATGCATATAAAATATGCACTAAAAATATGTTATTTTTAGGTGGATCGATTCCCTCAAACTTAAACATTACTTGTCCTCAAGTAACTCCTTATACTACATAAAATTTATAACATGTGGTAGCAAATTTAACTTAAGGATTTCTATAATTTCTACTTTATAAATGCAATAGTGAAACTTATATAAAAATTTTTAACAACACAGGTTAAAAACTAAAATACAAGAATATTTAGCAGTAAAGTTTAAAATTTCTAAATTCTTTATTTATTTAAAAAATAATTGAAATTTATCATAAGTAAGATTCTTAGAAAAATTACTAGAAAAATAATTTCATGAGAGCTTTATTAGTATAGGTGCTAATAATTTTAAGTTTAAGTTAGAAATGTAACTAAGTTTCTTTCCTTAAGATCATTCAAGTAGAGCCAATTTTTTATTAGGTGTCTCCTCAAGCTTCTCCTCACATATTTTCTCTTTTTGCTTTTCTTTTTGTTTTCTCATAGGATCATTTTCAATTTTTTCTTTTTTTCTTTTCTCTTTTTTTATATGTCATGTAAGAATTATTATATCTACATAACCTTTAATAATTTTGAACTCCAATATCCTCCTTAAAAAGTTAATAACGTCTTAAATTTTCTTACTTTAACAAATGTGTATTAGCTTTGAAGATTTTTCTTAAAGTCTAACTTCTATCTTTTCAAGTATAAATCTAAGATCCTTAACATTTCCAAAAATACAGTTTTCTTTACTTTAAATAGCAAAAACATAACTCTAAACCCTTCATACAAAATATCTTATTTCTAGAATTAAACTTCATTATTAAAATCTCTTACTTAGGTTTTCAACAANATCCTTAACATTTCCAAAAATACAGTTTTCTTTACTTTAAATAGCAAAAACATAACTCTAAACCCTTCATACTAAATATCTTATTTCTAGAATTAAACTTCATTATTAAAATCTCTTACTTAGGTTTTCAACAGCTTTCATAAAATCAAGAAAATATAGTTTTCTAAAGTTAACTCTATATACCACAGGTTATGTTAAAACTAATTTTGAAAATATAATTCCCTAAGGTCAAATAAAGGTTAGTTTCAAAAGAATTTTCTCCCTTCCCCTAAACGTAAATTCATTAAACTAATTTAAAGCAAGAAAGTTCATGAAGAAAGAGAAAATTTTTTAAAATTTTGAAATAGGGAAATTAGTGTAGATACAAGTAGTAAAGACAAGTACTGAGTAGTGAAAAATATAAGATTAACATGCATAACAATAAAAACATAAAATAGACACTACTCTAGTATTTAAACTGGAGCAAAAGATAAACACTAGAACTAATAGTTTAACAGAAACAATTAAGTAAATAAGCTAAATACAAGAAAAATCTATCACAAATACAAATAATCACAATAAAGTCTAAATATTCAAACACATCAAAAGAAAGAAAGAAAACAACACACAACACATCAACATCTTCATCATCACCAGCATCATCACCACCACCATCATCATCACTGTCTCCCAAATCTATATCCTTATCTGTCTCATAAGGCTGACATGGTGAGAAAATGGGGTGAGTAGGAAAGCCCATAGAATGATCGCCCCTCATGTATCTCATCATAGCCTCACTATAAGCAAAATCGTACTCAACCTTCCTCAACCAAATATCTCACTATGGTACAAGTGAGACTCAATGCTCTTTACCATATTCTATAATGTTATAATATCTCCTTGCTGAATCATCTCTTGTTCTTTAACACAATTCAGAGAAATAGTATCAAAAGGNCAATTAATGGTCAAGTTTGATGTATGGGGATGTTATGAAAGTTTTTCAACACAAATTGTGGCCAATTGAGTGAGCTATACGTTCAATTTGGTGGAACCATGTCATGGGGCAAAAATTGGGGTTTTGATTTAAATCAAAATTGGGTTCAAATAATGGACCAATTGAGATTAAATTTTCTCTATATTGGTCACATAAAGGTTGAATTTAAGTTTAGAATAGAAATTTGGGTAAATTAAGACCAATTTGATAGACATTTGGAGTGATTTGTGAAAATATGGGCCAAATTGGGTCAAANGTAAATTAAGACCAATTTGATAGACATTTGGAGTGATTTGTGAAAATATGGGCCAAATTGGGTCAAATTGGGTCATGTGGTAGTTGAGGAAAATTAAACTTGGAATATTTGGGAGGTTTTGGGGTTTTTTTGTATTTTTTATATTTTTTGGAATTTTGGGGTAAGGAGGGGTATTTTGGGTAAATTTGGCCAATTTTGGCGATTTTTGGTATTTTGGGTGTTTTCAAGGTGTTTGAAATGATTTTTTGAACCAAGTTGGGTATTTTGGGTAGAT
>JXCR01095577.1:3419-74126 GCA_002079205.1 Phalaenopsis hybrid cultivar | reverse complement strand
GGATTGTAATATTCTCTTCCTTAAGGTTCTTCTCGAGCCAATCTTTAAAGATGAAACACTTGTCAATAGTGTGCCCAAGCAACCAGTGGTACGGGCAAAAATTTGGTTCATTCTTCTTATCCACCTCTTCGGGTTTCTTCGAATCAGGGAGTTTGAATTATGATTTCTTCATGAAGCATTTGAATATCTTAGGTACAACTTCATCTTTGAAGGAATAAACAACTTTCTGTCGCTCCAACAGGGATATTCTTTTACCCGCTGTTCGGGGTGATCCCTCCTGAGACGGTCATTGATTGGATTGACTGCTCTGTTTCTGAGTNCTCTGAGAAGGGAGGCTTTGATCAGAGGTGCTCGGCACGTTCGTTGGGGTCCAAGGAGGCTAGGGATTGAGTTCCTGGCCTTAGTATGAAGTCTATGTATGAATTCGACCAAGCTCGATTTCAGGTGTTGGTCGGAAGGGGGATTTGATGGGGCTCTGGCTTCTTTCACTCTTGTGAAGGTGTGGGCACAAGCAAATGAAGTTTGGTGGTGTGTGGAGGTGTATTGGGTTCTGTCCTAGTTTCCGGCAAGGTTTTAAGCTCAAAATTGAGCTCTGGCAAGGGGAATGGATGAGGGAAAATGATTGGAATGCACTGAGGGGATCTTAGGGAAGCTCTGTGTGAAGTTTGGAGAGGCCTCTCTGAGAAATTTTCAGCACACCTCCCATGGCCGTGGGAGGTGAGTTTTTATAAAAATGACCATGGGGTGGCTCTCAGGGCATAAGTTTGGGTGCATTGTGGTGCTTAGGTGGAGGGCAGATGAGCTCCATAGTTTGATTTGGATGAGCTGGCCTCTAGGTTTGATTTGGGTGAGGTGCCATGGGGTGGCTCTCAGTTTTGGGCTTTTCTGGCCACTAGGCTGGCCGGCCGGCTAGGGGGAGGTGGCTAGGAGCTCAGGGAACCCAGAGGAATCCATCACAACAATTTAATGCAAATGTGTTTGGATTTGGCAAAGATATCCTAAGCATGTGCATTTTTGGAAATAAGATCCCTTAATTTATGGGACCTTTTGTCCATGACTTGATTTAGGTGATTTCATGGTGTTTGGACTGGTCACAAAGTCCAACTAATGGCTGTGGTGGAGTTAATTTGGTGGCTTTAGGGTGGTTAGTTCACATTTAGTGCATGGGTCCAAGTGGATGCAAATGACCAAAACTTGGGTTTGGGCTAGGTTAGCCATGTCAATTGACTGGTCCAAGTGGGTGCAAATGACCAAAACTTGGGTTTCGGCTAGGTTAGCCATGTCAATTGGCTCAATTGATTGTTTCATTTGGTGTAGATGATCACAAGGAACAACTTTGGTAAAGGATGGAAATGGTTTTGAGTTTAAGTGAAAGGTCAATTTGAAGAAATTTTGAACTAATCAATTTGGTCATGTTGGGCTAGGCTTGGGTCTAGCTTGGGTTAGCCTTGAGCTAAGTCCAAATTGATTTTTTTAAATGGTCAATAGGGACCTCATGAAGAGTTTCCAATATGAATTGGATGCTAATTTGGAGGTTAAGGCAATCAATTAGGTGAAATTTGGGGACTTAGCCAATTTAGGGCTAAATTTGGAAATTTTTTATTTAGGCCAGACTCGAATAGATTTGAGGCTTCACCAAGGCCAATTAATGGTTGATTTGGATGTATAGGAATGTTATACAGATTTTACAACATTAATTGAGGCCAATTTACTATACTGTGGTTTCAATTTAGTGAGGTAAAGATTTTGCAACATTAATTGAGGCCAATTGACTAGGCTATGGGTTCAATTTGGTCAGATGAAGATTTTTCAACATTAATTGAGGCCAATTGACTAGGCTATGGGTTCAATTTGGTGAGATTTAGTCATATGGTCAAAATTGGGGTTTTGACCCAAATCAAAATTGGGCTCAAATCATGGATCAATTGAGCTTGGATTTGGTTTAGTTTTGTCATATAAAAAGTCAATTTGAGTTTAGGATTGGAATTAGGCTCAATTAAAATCAAATTTATGGACATTTGAGTTGGACTTGCGGAAATTTGGGTCTTTAAAGGGAAATTTGGGGATTTTTTAAAGATGGTCAAATTGGCCAAATTGGGTCATGTAGTAGTTGAGGGAAATGAAATTGGGAATATTTATGATTTATTGGGATTTTCTGGGAATTTTTGGAATTTTTTGGATTTTGAGCTATGGAGGGGTATTCTGGTAATTAGGGTGTGTTTTATGGGTAAAAGGCCAAGATGGGTATTTTGGTAGAGTTGAGGTACCAATCATCACCAATAAGCCATGGACCAAAGGAAACCCCATTTTGGGTCTTATACATAGTGGTCTTAGCTAAACCATTGCCCTCGGGCTAGAAAAGCCCCATTTTGGGTCTTCTACATAGTGGTCTTAGCTAAACCATAGCCCTAGGGCTAGTAGTAGGGGACCATCTACATGAGTATCCTAAAAGATCAAGGGATCTAGGCTAGAAATTTGAGTTCAAGGTTGTGAGTGATTGTGAGTGCAGATAAGTGTATTGAGTGCCTTAGCTCCAGACCAACACCCAAGGTCAACCCTAAGGTCCAGCAATCCTAAGGGCGACTCACCCTGAGTTTCCCCCATAGTGACCCCACATACTAAGTACTTAGAGGTTGAGACCAACATGTGGAACTTCATGTTGAGTAAAGAAAAGGGTAGAATTTCTAATGGTGAGGGTTTCAAGTCTAGTTTTCCAAGAATAGTCAACAGGAAAAGTCCTGTGGCTAGACCCTAGGCTACTAAAGAGGAAAAACTAAACCTCAACCAAAAATGAGGTCAACATGCACGCAGCACAACCATCGTTATCTACACTAGCTTTCTTCACATCCCCGCAGAATTTCACATTCTACACAAAAGCTCACAAAGCTTTACAAATCTCTTTCAACAAAATCAACCTTTCTCTCATGATACATTTCTGTAAATTTAACGCTGCTAACCCTCTTTTGAGAATTGACCTACATTTCAATTCTCATTTTCGAATCAGCCTTACATTCTGACACTTTCTTTTGAGAATTGACATACATTTCAATTCTCACTTCCGAATCAGTCTTACAGTCTGACACCTTCTTTTGAGAATTGACCTACATTTCAATTCTCATTTCCGAATCAGTCCAACATTTCTGATTCATTACATTCAAGGTCGGTCCTTACATTCTGACACTCTCTTTTGAGAATTAACCTACATTTTAATTCTCACTTCCAAATCAGTCCTACATTTCTGATTCCTTACATTCGAGGTCGGTCCTTACATTCTGATACACTCTTTTGAGAATTGATATACATTTCAATTCTCAGTCCTATATTTTTGATTCATTACATTCAAGGTCGGTCCTTACATTCCAACACTCTCTTTTGAAAATTGATATACATTTCAATTCTCATTTTCATATTTTTAATTCATTACATTCAAGGCCAGTCCTTACATTCTGACACTCTCTTTTGAGAATAGACCTACATTTCAATTCTCATTTCTGAATCAGTCCTGTACTTCTGATTCACTACATTCAAGGTCGTTCCTTACATTCTGACACTCTCTTTTGAGAATTGACCTACATTTCAATTCTCACTTCCAAATCAGTCCTACGTTTCTGATTCATTACATTTGAGGTCGGTCCTTACATTCCGACACTCTTTTTTGAGAATTGACCTACATTTCAATTCTCACTTCTGAATCAGTCCTACATTTCTGATTCATTACATTCGAGGTCGATCCTTACATTCCGACTCTCTCTCTCTTTTTGAATTGATATCTAAATCTCAATTCCCACCTCAGAATCAGCACTTACATGCTGACTCCCTTCCTTTAGAAATCTTTGAAATTTCATAACTCAAAGTCCACTCTCCAATCCTCAGCGAGAGTCCCTACTTCTTGACTTGATTAAACACACACCTGCTAATTCCCCAGCGGAAAGAATCACACACACAACTCTACCCATACTTCCTTGTCTGTTAACTTAGAAGTTGTATTGTTTTTTCAATCTCATCGGTCAACGCCAATACGCGCGTTGCGCTTGCCCAGCACACCGCACCTATTGGGGGTCTTTTTGTTGACCTCACTTTTGGTTGAGGTTTAGTTTTTTCCTCTCTAGTAGCCTAAGGTCTAACCATAGTTCTTTCCTATTGACTATTCTTAGAAAATTAGAAAAAGCACCCTCACTATTAAAAATCCCAAACTCTTCTCTACTGAACTTGAAGTTCCACCTGTTGGTCTCAACCTCTAAATACTTAGTAGGTGGGGTCACTATAGGGGAAACTCAAGATGAGTTACCCTTAGGACTGCTGGACCTTAAGGTTGACCCTGGGTGTTGGTTTGGAGCTAATTAACTAACTACACTGATCCCACATTCACTCACAGCCCTGATCACAATTTTCTAGCCTAGGTCCCTTGATCTTTTGGGATACTCATGTAGATGATCCCCTAAACCTACCAGCCCTAGGGTTATGGTTTGGTTAAGACCACTATGTAGAGGAGCCAAAATGAGGTTTCTACTGGTCCATGGCTTGTTGATGATGGTTGGTACCTCAACTCTACCAAAATACATATCTTGGCCTTTTACCCCTAAAAAACCACCAAATTACCAAAATACCCCTCTTGTGCCCAAAATCTCAAAAATTCAAAAAATTCCCAGAAAATCCCAATAAATCTAAAATATTTTTAATTTTATTTTTCTTAACTACTACATGACCCAATTTGGCCAATTTGACCATCTTTAACCAAAATCCCCAAATGACCTATAAAGACCCAAATTTCCTCAAATTCAACCCAAATGTCCATCAATTTGACCTCAATTGGACCCAATTCCAATCCTAAACTCAAATTAACTTTTTATATGACCCAACTAAATAAAATCAAAGCCTAATTGGCACATTATTTGAGCCCAATTTTTATTTGGTTCAAAACCCCAATTTTGACCATATGACCTACTCTCACCAAATTGAACCCATAGCCTAGTCAATTGGCCTTAATTAACGTTGAAAAATATTTATCACATTCATATACATCAAAATCAACCATAAATTGGCCTTGGTAAAGTCTCAAATCCATTTGATTTCGGCCTAAATCCAAAATTCACAAATTTAGCCCCAATTTGGCTAAGTCGCCAAATTTCACCCAATTGGTTGCCTTACCCCCCAAATTGGCATCCAATTCATGTTTAAAACTCTTCATGAGGTCCCTATTGACCATTTACAACAATCAATTTGGACTTAGCTCAAGGCTAACCCAAGCTAGACCCAAGCCTAGCCCAACATGACCAAATTGATTAAAGTTCAAAATTCCCACAAATTGACCCTTCAAATGAGCTCAAAACCACTTCCATTCTTCACCAAAGTTGTTCCTTATGATCATCTACACCAAATGTAACAATTAATTGCGGCAATTTACATGGATAACCTAGCCCAACCCCATGTTTTGGTCATTTGCACCCACTTGGACCCATGCACTATAAGTGACCTAACCACCCTAAACTCACCAAATTAACTCCATCACAGCCATTAGTTGGACTTAGTGACCAGTCCAAACACCATGAATCCACCTAAATCAATCCATGGACAATAGTTCCCCCAAATCAAGGGATATTATTTTCAAAAATGCATGTGCTTAAGATATCCTTACCAAAATTAAGTATTATTGCACTAAATTGTTGTGACATATTCCCCTGGGTTCCCTGAGCTCCTAGCCACCTCCCCTTGGCTGGTCGGCCAGCCTAGTGGCCGGAAAAGCTTAAAACCAAGAGCCACTCCCATGGAGCTTCACCAAAATAAAACCTAGAGGCCAGCTCATCCAAATTAAACTATAGAGCTCCTTTGCACTCCATCTAAGCACCACATTACACCTCCTAATTGGCCATGACAGCCACCATAACCCCATTTTTATCAAAGGCCACCTCCATGGCCGTTAAATTAAGTGCTAAAATTTCCTTAGTGAGACCTCTCCAAACTTCACACAGAGTTTCCTTAAGATCTCTTCAGTGCATTCCAACCATTTTCCCTCACCAATTCTCATTTTTGGAGCTCAATTTTAAGCTTTGAACCTTGTCGGAAACCAGGATAAAACCCAATACACCTCCACAGTCCACCCAAACTCAAATTAAATCTACTAACACCTTCACAATAGTGAAAGAAGCGAAAGCCTCATAAAATCACCCTTCCACAGAGCTTCTACCATAGCTCTAGACCAACACCCAAATCCGGCCGTGAAGGAATTCATACCTAGGCCTTACACCAAGACCAGGGACTCAATCCCTATCCTCTTTCAATCGTAACGAATAGGCTTCTCAGAGCAAAGTATAAAACCTCACCTCATCCCGAGCATATTTCAATTCTCCATTTATTTAGAGTTAATTTGATTGCTTGATTACCATATGGATGTGTTCGTGTCACTTAGACGAGTCCATAGGATCAAATCCAAGGTGATTTGGTTGAGTCTATGCAGTGTGGACGTTCATGGGATCATTCTATCAGGGACTCGTTTGATTACCATATGGATGATGGGGAGTCGTTTGATCAAGCGTGTATCAAATGGATGGAGGAGATCAAGTCGGACGAAGCTTCGGGACATAAACAGTGGGCCGAGTCAGCAGCTATGCGGACAGCGGCGTCCAACCAGAGCGCGCCACGCATGCCTTCAAAGCCGTTGTAGGTTGAGGTGGCACGCGCAGTTTAAATAGAAAAATATTGCTTTTTCTATTTTTTAAATACCCCTAACTTAGAAAATCCAAAACTTTGTGCAGAAAAATCACAAAAATAAAATAAAAATACCCTCTTGCTCAGTGAATAGAAGAATATAATGTGGAATAAGCTTCAAGTCCATTTGATTCATAAAATATTTTTAATTAATTAAAGACTGTTTTGGATCAATTAATTCTCCATGCATATTGATACATCACCTTGGCATGAATTTTGGCATGTTGTAGCCTCTATCAAGGGAAACATTCTCTGATTTTTCCAAAGTTAGAGGAGGTTTTTATACAGAGATCCATATATTTCAAGTTTTTGCATATTATTTCCTTAAAATAATCATGGAAATTAGAATATTGATTAAAAAATTTTAAGAAAATTTTGGAAGGTCCACCATGACTAGAGGAGCTTTTGGAAATAATTGTATTGATCAAGTCATTTAAAATGCACTTAAAATTCACAAACACTAAATCACTAAAACTATTGATTTTGGAAAATATAAATATTTAAATGATTTGATTTTTGATCTCCACTATGGCTTATGATTAAGAGAACTTACTATAAAAATTTTGAAATATTTTGAGTTCATTTGATAACTTAAGTTGATTTTTAAAGATAAATGCCAATTTTGACACTTAAATGATTTTTAAAAATCAAAATTAAAAAAATTATGAAACTTAGTTTTTTGAGTTCTCTGTGATCAGGGATATTTTATAAAAATAAACAAAATTATGAAACTTAGTTTTTTGAGTTCTCTGTGATTAGGGATATTTTATAAAAATAAAATAATATGGAAACTTAGTTTTTTGAGTTCTCTGTGATCAGAGATATTTTATAAAAATAAAATAATATTTACAATTAAAACTTGATTATTAACCTATTTTAAATATTTAAAATAATTAAAATTCATAAAAAACACAAAAATAAAAAAATTATGGAAATATTCTAAATATCTTTCTAATTACTTAGGAACAATTAGAATATTTTTTCCTGATTTTCTAAATAATGATATTGAATTTCAAAGTTTAAAAATAATTTCTAAAGGCTAAAAATGAGTTTTCACTAAAATAATTCCAATAAATTAAAAAAAAAATTAGAAAAATATGAAATTTTCTCCTTTGGGTTCTCTAACCTTAGAGATATTTTTCAAAGAAACAAAACTTAATTTTCATCATTTACAATATTTTATTTTTATTAAATAACCCAGCACTCAAAATAATTCTCATAAATCACAGAGAATTCAAAAAATCATGAAATTTGGTCCAAATGTTTCTCTGGGCTAGGTCTACCTCCTGTAAAAATTTCATAGGATTAGAATTTACCTTGGTCAATTTAGGAATTTTCTTTTAAAAATCTTATTTTTGCATGAAAATAATTATATAAAATAAGTTAAATTTTGAAAAAAGGTAGGATAAAAATTTCAAAGTCATTTGAATTGAATTTGACAATTTATGAAGTGTTAGAGCCCTATGAGCAAATGTGTAATTTTGGAAATTTACCCTTAATTAACATTTAGGCTTAATTTAAGTCTTATGGGCAAATGTGTAATTTTGGAAATTTTGCCTTAATTAACATTTAGGCTTAATTCAAGGAGGGGAATGGGTAACCTCTAATCTTAATCAATTCACTTGATGTTTGAAACACAAAGGGGTTAATTGGTAAGAATTAACCTCTAATATTAATCAATTTATTTTTATGCTTGAAACACAAGGGGTTAATTGGTAGAAACCAATCTCACTTTCCTCATTAAAAAGATAAGTTAATGATCCTGGACTTACGGGTATGAATTTTGAAAGTCAATAATTAATCAATTTAATACCCTTATTTTGATGTTCAAATAAAATCCAAACCATGAATCATGACCACTTAAAGTGCTAATTAAGACACTCACCTAGGTCTTAAGGGCTTAGTGGTGACTTAGGCTAAATTAAAAATTAATTAAACTGTCAAATAAAATCCAAATCATGAATCATGACCACTTAAAGTTTAACCCTTTTCAAAACTAAACACTCACCTAGGTCTTAAGGGCTTAGTGGTGACTTAGGCTAAATCAAAATTAACTAAATGACTCACCTAGGTCTTAAGGGCTTAGTGGTGACTTAGGCTAAATCAAAAATTGATTAAACAAGAATCCAAATCATGAATCACGAACACCTAAAGTTTAACCCTTTTCAAAATTAATTAAGACACTCACCTAGGTCTTAAGGGCTTAGTGGTGACTTAGGCCAAATCAAAATTGACTAAATGAGGATTAGGGCTAGGTCTTAAGGGCTTAGTGGTGACTTAGGCCAAATCAAAATTGACTAAATGAGGATTAGAGAACTAAACATAACATAATCAAACATCCTTGAAACACCACTAAGCCTAATTAAAAAATTGGCTAAGTGTTCAGGTTACACCAACTTGCCCTTTAAGGAAATTCACTCACATAATTTTTAAATTAAATAATAAATGATAATTACCCCTTTCTTAGGGATAATTAAGACATCAATGTTCACTGAGCATTAGAAGTATTTACAGGATGAACCATTAAAAAACATAATAGGTTTAAATGAACTCGAGGCTTTTCACCAGTTGGTGAGAGGGAGTCATGGACCTGCTTCCTTCTCCTAACTTGTTGGATACCTCAGAGGTCTATTAGACTTAATATAATTTGATCAATGAACTCATCCTTAATTAAACTTTTAAGGACTCACCAAAATACAACATCTTTACTTTTCTTGCTCTTCATAAATGCCCTCACATGCATTTTTAAGTTTTAGGTGGTGGAACGAAAAGACTCGCCAGGTACACTTTTACAGTTTATAGTACTGTCTCTCTTGTGCCTTTTCCTTACATGCTTTATGCCTACATTGTTTCTTTTTATACTTGCATTTACCTACATGTATGACAACAACATAAACTTGCATGTTAACCAAAACCAAAACCAAAATTAAAATCAACCAAGATAAAATCCGCTGCCACAACATTCAAAATTAAAACAACTCAAAATTTAATCACAAAACTACAACTGCAATTAAATTAATATGTCTCTATCGGATGATCGGGAATTCCTCAGAGGTAACCTACGGTTGCTAACGAGGCTTCCTACGGTCTAAATGAAATTATGGAACTCATTAAGTTGAGTTTAGTAAGTTCATTTGGAATAAGTGAATCCAATAGAAAATAGTTATGCCGGAACGAGAGAACCGTAGGATCCTAATAGATGTCACTCTAATCAACTTTAATATTCCCCCTATAAAGTTTAAAGAACTTCAACCATAGGGCCACCTGATTGGACATTATAACTTGACACACTAAAAAACTCAAACTCCTCGCGGTTGGAGCTTGGAGCTAGCATGGTGGGCAACACGACCATCTTCATTAGAAAAACTTGTCTTCCCCAGCTAAACCAATTTTCCTTCCTTAGACTTAAACAAAAAAGCCATAAGACTTCGAGGTTGCTTGCTTATGCAACGTAAATCCTCACCTTATCTTTAGGCGTTTGTATAGCCCTATTATACATTGTAAGCCCTAACTCGTCTTAAGATTCTGAGGTTGTCATTTTTCATGACCTAAATCCTCACATCTTCCAGGCTATTTGTGTGATTTTTACACACCAATGTAAGCCCTAGCTAATAAAATTTGCAAGATGAAACACCTAAATATTTATCCTCAAAACTGAAGTCAAACATTAGGATAGCTTGGGAAGTCACCGAGGTTGCATATTTCTCCTCAAAACTGAAGCCAAACATTATGATAGCTTGGGAAGTCACTGAGGTTCTCCTTAAGACCTAAATATTTCTCCTCAAAACTGAAGCCAAACATTATGATAGCTTGGGAAGTCACCAGGGTTCTCCTCTTACTTCTCCTCAAAGTTGAAGCCAAACATTAAGATAGCTTGGGAAGTCACCGAGGTTCTCCTCTATTTCTTCTCAAAACTGAAGCCAAACATTAGGATAGCTTGGGAAGTCACCAGGGTTCTCCTCTGAACTCAAAACTAAAGCCAAACATTAGGATAGCTTGGGAAGTCACCAAGGTTCGCCTCTGGATCCCCACATCCCCTAGTTCTTCTTCCTTTGGATTCTACAATAAAATGTTCCAAATTTGAACCAATCCTATCCCCTAGTTCTTCTTCCTTTGGATTCTACAATAAAATGTTCCAAATTTGAACCAATCCCCATTCACCCCTAGTTCTTCTTCCTTTGGATTCTACAATAAAATGTTCCAAATTTGAACCAATCCCCTTCCACACCTCTACCCTAGTTCTCCTCCTTTGGACTCTACAACAAAATGTTCCAAATTTGAACCAATCCCCTTTCACACCTCTTTGTCCGATCTCATTGAAAAGTCTCCTTTGGATTCTACAATAAAATGTTCCAAATTTGAACCAATCCCCTTGCACACCTCCATGTCCGATTTCTTTGGATTCTACAACGTAATGTTCCAAATTTGAACCAATCACCTTTCACACCTCTATGTCTGATTTCGCTTTGGATTCTACAATAAAATGTTCCAAATTTGAACTAATCCCCTTTCACACCTCTACGTCTGATCTCATTGAAGAGTCCTAACCTTTGAAACTCCTTCCTTTCACACCTCTACATCTGATCTCATTGAAAAGTCCTCCCCTTTGAAACTCCTTGAAGATAATATTCACACCTCTACGTCTGATTTCGTTAAAGAGTCCTACCCTTTGAAATTCCTTGAAGATAATCTTTCCACCTCTACGTCCGATTTTGTTGAAGAGTCTTACCCTTTGAAATTCCTTGAAGATAATATTTCTAGATTTTTATCATGATTTCGTTGAAGAGTCCTACTCTTTGAAATTACTTGAAGATAATATTTCCTGATTTTTATCATTGAAAAGTCCTACCCTTTGAAACTCCTTGAAGATAATATTTCCTGATTTTTATCGAGAGCTAGAGTCCTACCCTTTGAAATTCCTTGAAGATAATATTTCCTGATTTTTATCGAGAGTCTTCTAAGTATTTCTTAATTTTTATCGAGAGTCTTCTTAGGTGTTCCAAATTTGAACCAATCCCCTTTCACACCTCTACGTCCGATTTCGTTGAAGAGTCCTATATAAAATGTTCCAAATTTGAACCAATCCCCTTTCACACCTCTACGTTCGATTTTGTTGAAGAGTCCTACTCTTTGAAACTCCTTGAAGATAATATTTCCTGATTTTTATCGAGAGTCTTCTTAGGTGACTTTAGATTGAACCAATCCCCTTTCACACCTCTACGTCCGATCTCATTGAAAAGTCCTACCCTTTGAAATTTTTATTCTACAATAAAAATGTTCCAAATTTGAACTAGTCCCCTTTCACACATCTACGTCCGATTTCGTTGAAGAGTCCTACCCTTTGAAATTCTCTTTCACACCTCTACATCTGATCTCATTGAAAAGTCCTCCCCTTTGAAACTCCTTGAAGATAATATTCACACCTCTACGTCTGATTTCGTTAAAGAGTCCTACCCTTTGAAATTCCTTGAAGATAATCTTTCCACCTCTACGTCCGATTTTGTTGAAGAGTCTTACCCTTTGAAATTCCTTGAAGATAATATTTCTACTCTACGTCCGATTTCGTTGAAGAGTCCTACCCTTTGAAATTCCTTGAAGATAATATTTCTCATTTTATCGAGAGTTTTCTTAGGTGACTTTGGTCATTTAAGATGTAATTAACTATAGGGGCTTACCCTGATTTCGTTGAAGAGTCCTACTCTTTGAAATTACTTGAAGATAATATTTCCTGATTTTTATCATTGAAAAGTCCTACCCTTTGAAACTCCTTGAAGATAATATTTCCTGATTTTTATCGAGAGCTAGAGTCCTACCCTTTGAAATTCCTTGAAGATAATATTTCCTGATTTTTATCGAGAGTCTTCTACTACCCTTTGAAATTCCTTGAAGATAATATTTCTTGATTTTTATTGAGAGTCTTCTTAGATAGTCCTACCCTTTGAAATTCCTTGAAGATAAATTTTCTTGATTTTTATCAAGAGTCTTCTTAGGTGACTTTGGTCATTTAAGATGTAATTAACTATAGGGGTTTGCCCTTATAGGAAGCATGTCCGAACCTAGCTTAATATAAACTCTATTTAATTCTTTATATTAAATAGGGGAACTTATCAACAAATATAAAGGTTTCGTAGACCAGACGGATGTCATACTTTTTTTAGTTTATTTGATCGAGCCTCATCCTCAAGTCTTGTGTTTATCCTTTAGGATAGATACATGATTTGAGGTATAATGCTCTTTCATTTAAAACTATGAAAAATATGGGGTCAGTTTGATTTCATACTTTTTTAAACTTCAACGTACTTCCGAAGCGGGCAACGGGATTTTGATTCCGGTGACCGACAGCTTCTTACGGGCAACTGCCCTCCAACCAAAAATAGATCTGATATGCACAGAGCAAAACACCTAAGAGGGCATAAAAATGACTCAATATAAATGTCTCTCCTTTTAAGGGGGAGGACCTAGAGCGAACACCTCAGAGGGCTTAGGATCATGTAAGGTAATCCCATAGAAGTGCTTGAAGGAACTAAAAGGTATGACACCTTCAGAAGCACAGAAATTGCTCTGAGAGAAGGGAAAAAGTTCCGTCGGTGATAGCAATCGTATCCATCTTTCTGATCTTTTGCTTTGTGGGGAAAAAAGAGACAACGATCAGTAACAGAGGAAATGTCTTGAAACCAATCATAAAATACGACAACATTGTTGCATGCAATACTGCAGTAACCGAACTGTTGAGGGTGAGAGAAGGGACAGAATGCATTGAGTTGCTACCCCTGACAACTAACACATGGATTGAAAAGCAAGATCTCACAAAAGGGCTCAACTGTGACTTGAAGGAAGAGAACCAAGTCACCATAATACGAGCGAAACTCCTAGTATGGAGAGAGGTTATAACCTAGAAGTGAAACTCCAAGTACGGAGAGAGATACTTATCCCCAGCACAGTCGCCATTCTTGCAAATACGTTGGGATCCGCAAGTCACCCGAGTGAAACTCCAAGTATGGAGAGAGAGACTCATACCCATTGGTGTTGCCATTCTGTTTTCATTTGTTTTCTCTCTTTTTTTTTTAGGATTCACCAGCTTGTTGATCATTGTATATTTCCCTTATTCGAATAAATCTCTCTCTCAAATCAAATCAGTGATTTGAAGAGAAGAGGAATCGAATAAGAAGGGACATACAATAAAGCAACACACAAAACGTGGAGATCCTAGATGTGGTAAACCTCACAAAGATAGGTTAAGAGTGTTTGCTCAAACAGGATCAAGTGAAAGCACCTTAAACTGATATCTGCGAAAGAATACCTACGTAAACTACCAAAACCCAGAGAGTCAGGTGTAGGTTCCTGTTCTGGGGTTAAGAGCACTCTCAATGGGACATATCTTACCTGGTTAATTACATCTTAGGGGTACCAAAGAATACTTTTGATAAAAGGTGTTTCGCTTGGATTATCGTGAACATGGGGCAATAGGTGCTCAAAAAAAGGTTATTCGGTGTGGGAACAGTACTGATGCTTCAAAACTATAGCTAAGCCATCAGGCAGAGAGTGAGTCTCTCACATCCAAATAGGTAGCGGCTCATCGACACACGAAGCCCACTGAATATCCTAAATCATCTTGATGGGAATATCTGATCCTGAAATTATAGATGAGTAAAATTAATAAGTTGACTCTACTTGGTAGCAACTCCAAAAACTTGATTCATTATTTATGAATATGAAATTAAATCAATTTATGTTAAAATTCTACACAAGTATATATATCATTATCAGTAATACGGGACTTTTTAATTAAGCCCCAAATATTGATACCACGAGGAAGGTGTAAATTTGTAATAGAAATTTAAATCAGGAAATTCACAATGATAAAGAAAATCTACTACACTAAATTTTTAATTTTTAAGATGCTAACAGAACTAAATTACTAACTACAAGAGAAACTGTAAAGCAAAGCAAAGCAATTACTACCAAATTATATTTTTGTGATGAAGTTATCAAATATGAGAAAGCATCTTTCCCACTACAATGAGTTTCTGGTTAAATGAGAGAGATAAATGATTTTAATTTGCCTTGTGCCAAATATTAGCAATTTTAATTCTCTACCCTTAGTCAAGTGTTATAGAGAATCGTTGGCTAATCTTAAGTTTATTCTCTAAATCCGTGGTTAGGCTTGGAGGATACTGGCTCTCACTCCAGAGCTCCCACTTCCCTTCCCCTGAAGGTTAACTCTCGCTTTAGTTCTTAAACACTAAGACTAAATTGGGGATTTTAGTCTGTCACCCTAGAATCTCCAATTCTTTGCCCAGCAATTTATATTTTCCTATTTATTTGCACCCGATTCCATGAACGAAACACTCCTTCATGGAATCGAATGTGATTCTCACTTTTTTGTGAAACTCATACTCCTTTTCCCGGATCGTATGTTTCACAACAGATGTTAACATTTCAATTGACCAAATTGAAAAGTAAATTAAGAACAGAGTGAAAAAAATCATCACAGTTTATTTTATATTTTAGCATTGGCACATCCAAATTACCTCTTCATTCCACCATATCTTAGAGTTGGGAGAAGGGCAAAGAAAACTACTCAGACCTCATGAGAAAGATACCACTAAATACTAATTTCATAAATAAAAGAAAGTTTATACAACAATAATACACAAAAACCACTTATCTGTAACTCTTTCTCAAAGCAAATCCTTGTAGCTTCTCTTACACTCTTTCTCTTTTTACAGGACTCTTGATTCTCTCTTCAAATCACGTAAGTACAGGCATGCAACATAAAGCAAAAAGGCAAAACATGCCAAATAAAATAATAAACAGACCGGTGCCACTGGGTCGGCAACATATCCCAGAAAAGAAAAAGAGCGGTCGGACTCTGCATATACATGTCCGGTCCCAATTTTATACATTAATGTAAAATGTAGAATTAAGATACGGGGCATGATACACCTAAAATATATAGTATTTTATATAAATTTTTATACGTATTTTTGAGATATTGGGCTTTACTAAAATTTAATTCTGTGTATTTTATATAGGTACAATAAAATGGATGGAATATACTAAAAGGAGTGGAAAAAGGGTCAAATTTATAGCAAAAATAAAGAAATGTGAAAAAATGAACTGGGGTGCCTAAGCGCCTAGAATTGGCGCCTAAGCATCAGAGCATCCGTGCCTAAGCGCCAGTACCTCGCACTTAAACAATAAAGTTAGTTACTTGAAGAAATATTAATTGAAACCCAATTTTGAAGAGGTGTTTTAAGCAACCCTTGATAAAAACGTGGGAAATAGCCCATGGACACAAAAATTCATTCAATTGGCATATGAGGAGGCACTTCTAGAAGATTCATTGAATGGAGATACTTTTGAAAAGACACCAAGGCACCCCTTGGATTTTTATAAGAAAAGACTTAGATTATCCAGAAGAGGAGGTCAGCACCCACCCACTAAAAGTTCACATTGCTGCCGTCACCGCCTTTATTTTATTTTATTTTATTTTTAGTGTTAGTATGTATTGTGAGAGAAGGAAGAGAATTTAAAGGAACTTCAAAACATTTGGTGGAGAAAATTTGAGATAAGTGTTTATCTTTTTGACTAAGTTTTTAATTTAGATTTATTATTTGTGTGCATGATTTCTACTTTTAAACTCTTGTGTGGTTGTGTTTTCTCCATGAACTTGGATTAGTTTTCTTTATCTTTTTCCTTAATATGATAAGTGATTAAATATTTAAAGAAAGTTGTGTGAAGTATTAAACTTCAATGTTGGAAGAAGTTGTGCTGATTTAAGACCTTGCACTTCATTTACTTCATGATTTGGCCAATTAAGATGTTACTACTTGTTGTGAGAATATATAAGATCCGAGATGGTATTGTCTCAGTCAACAAATGTTTGGAATAACATATTGATTTCATGAATGAGAATGTAGTTCATGGGGTTGAGTGCAAATAAATAGGGATATAATCTTTAAAGGGTGTAGAAATAGAGGACTTTAGAGTGACAGGCTAAAGCCCCCAATTTGATTTATAGTTTTAAGTTTTGATACAATATGTTAGTCCCCAGATTGAGGGAGAAGAGAGAACTCTAGAGTGAGAGCTAGTATCTTCCCTACCTAGTCTGTCTTCAAGACTATTCAAACTATAGATTAACCAATGTTCTTTATAGCATCTCTAGTAAGAGTAAAGAATATTATTGCTCCTAATTGGCACAACACATTTAGCATACTTCCACAACTGAATTCAATATTTATCATTGATTCATGATAAGTAAAATGATAATTTATTTATATTGCCTTCATCTTGCAAGTATTTTAGTTAAGTTAATTAATTGCTTACTTTATTTTCAATTATCAAAAATTACAAAAGAATTTAACTTTCATTCCTAATTTAGCTTCTTAAGTTTGAGTAAGAATATAAATTGCTAAGTATTTTGTTATCTAAAACTAATCCTTCTTATGGGTTTGATTTTCGGGACAATCAAAAAATTTATATATTACTTGATAAAGATATATATACTTGCCTAGTATCCAATATTGAATGTTATAATTACATTCTTATTTGCTTCATAGTAAAAAATTTATCTAGACTTTACTTTGAATCAAGTTTTTAGCGTCGTTGTAAATTGAGAATATATGTTAAATAAAATTAAATGCATACAACACATTTTCCATCTATCTACACCAAACATTCGGCAACAAGTTTTTGGCGCCGTTGTCAGGGATTAAAATCTTCAAGTAGTGATGTCAACTTTATAAATTCTTACATATAAAAAATATCAAGATCAAATTTTTGGCATCATTTTCATGGATTAAAATCTTCAAGCAGTGGTGTCAACTTTATATATACTTACATATAAAAAATATCAGGATCAAGTTTTTGGAGCCGTAGTCGGTGAAGGAAAATATTTATTATTAATTTGCATAAATTTTCAAAAAGAAGTTTCTGGATAACAAAACTTTTAGTAAGTCTTATTTAAATTTTAAGATTTATTTTAGGAATATTATAGTGTTATTTTTATATAAAGTTTTTTTTAGTGTGTTTTTATTTCCTTTTATTTTATTTTATTTTATTATGTTTTACAGTAATGTATGCGTAGTTCAGGTTCCTCAGGACTTGTGACTTACGATTCTGAATTAGAAAGAACTATTAGAAAGATTAAAAAATTAAAAATTATTGAAAAAGTTTAAGAAATGACAAATCAAAATAATCAAAATGGTTAAGAGTTTAGATTATTAAAAGATTATGCAAACCCTATGGTGGATGAACTTCATTGTAGTATTCAAAAACCCACTTTATTGGCTAATTCATTTGAGCTTAAACCTGCTATTATCCAAATGTCATCAAATAATCACTTTGGGGGAGCACCAATTGAAGATCCAAATTTATATCTTGCCAATAGTCTAGAATTGCGTTGCTAAATTTAAATTTGATGGAGTATTAGATGAAGCTATAAGACTTAGATTATTTTCTTTTTCACTGAGGGATAAGGCTAAGATATGGTTACATTCATTATCAACTAGATCTACCAGAACTTGGAGTAATTTAGCACAAAAATTCCTTGCTAAATATTTTTCACCATCAAAGACTACGAAGCTTAGAAAAGATATTACATCTTTTAGTCAGTTTGGAGAGGAATTTAATTATAAGGCATGGGAACCATTTAAAGAACTCATAAGAAAGTGTCCACACCATGTTATGCTAGATTGGTTAATAATTCAAACATTTTACAATGGATTAGTTGGATCTCTTAGATCTATTATCGATATCACTGCTGGTGGTTCATTGATGTCAAAATCATTTACTGACGCTTAAGCTTTAATATAAGAGATGGCTACCAATAATTTTCAATGGCCTTCAGAGAGGGTAAATCTTAAGAAAATAGGCAACATTCATAAAACTGGTGCTTTTACCATGTTAGCAAATCAAGTTGCTACAATTTTAAGGAAGTTTGACCAATTTTGAATGCATTTTTCTCAACCAATTCCTATGATTGAAGAGAATTCATTAAGCCAAATGGTAGATTCTCAAGCATCATTGAAACATTGAATGCCATAAATACCAAGAAAAATAACCCATATTCAAATTATTATAACCCAGGTTTGAAGAACGATCCCAATTTTAATTAGAATAATACTACAGATGACAATAATCAGCTATGGGGAAACAATCAAGTAAACCTATTGAAAAACTGGAGCAATCAAGGGAATAGTAATTATAGACCTGCTTATCCTTCAGGTTTTAACAATAATTCACAATTTAAGGAGAAGAAGTTTTCTGATACGTCTAAAATATATAGTGTTTTTTAGACACATTTTTATAACTATTTTTTAAGATATTGTGCTTTAAGGAAAGGTATTTTTGTGTTTTGCTTTCAGTTACAGGTAAAAAGGTGAAAATGCTTAAAGAAGTGAAGAAGGATCAAATTTGGAGCAAATAGGTGAAAAATGTGCAAAACTGTTTTGGCGCCTAAGAGTCAGATCTGAAGCTTAAGTGTCGGTTAAATAGAGAAGGCTACGCCTAAGTGCCAGACGCCCCGCGCTTAAGTGCTAGTGGCAATTATTGGATGAGTAAATTTAGTTTTTTGCAAATTTTAAAAAGGTTTTTGAGGCACCTATTGGCTTAATAGGTGGTTACAACCACCATGAACGACAATTATTGCGAATGGATGCATCTCTTAGGAAAATATATCGAATCAAGACACATTATGAAGAGATACCAAGGCACCATTTGGAGAATTACAAAAGAAGAAAGATTGAGACTTTGAAAGGGGTCCAGAAAGTACTGGGAAAGTTTTGAAAGTTCTAAAATTGGGGAGTTAGTTGGAGAGATTTTCAGGCACCACATACTTATCCTTTTTTTTTTTTTTATTTTGAGAGTGTTGTAAAAGAGAAGAGATTCAAAAGAACTTCAAGAGTTTGGTGGAGGACTTGAAATAAGTTTTTATCGTTTGTTTTAGACTACTTTTGGTTTAATTGAGACTTGTTGTTGTTTTGACAATGATTTTACTTTTAAACTAAAGTGTGATTTTGTTTTCTCCATGGATTCTGAGTAGTTTTATTTATCTTTCTTCTTAAACTGATAAGTAATTAAGTGTTTGATGGATGTTGTGGAGAGTATTGATCTTTAATGTTGGAAAACGTTGTGACAATTTAAATCCACGTACTTCATTTACTTCTTGATTTGGCTAATCTAGATGTTAAAATTTGTTGCGAGAACATGTAAGCACCGGGCTAGTACTGTCTCACTCAATAATTAGAAAGAATCACATGAGGTTGTATGAATGAGAATATAGTTAATATGATTAAGTGCAAATAAATAGAGAAATATTCATTGAAGGGTGTAGAGTTAGAGGACTTTAAAGTGAAAGGTTAAAGCCCTCAACTTGGTTTAATATTTTAGGTTCTGATACGAGATGTTAGCCCCTAGGTGGAGGGAATTGAGGGAACTCTAGAGTGAGAGCTAGTATCTTCCCTGCCTAGCTGGACTTAAGAACTATTAAAACTTAAAACTAGCAATTTTTTTTATAGCATCTGTAGTAAGGGTAAAGAATATTATTGCTCCTTTTTAGCACAACACAATATGCATACTTCCACATCAGAATTCCTATACTTATTACAGAATTATGATAAAGAGAGATATTTTCATATTTAGTGCTTTTCTTCTACCAAAACTCAAGTTATCTTTTTAAGTTTGTTCTGTTTTTGCCAAAATATTAAAATTACCAAAAATATTTAAACTTTTTTTACTGCGAAAACGTCTTTAGTTTAAATATTCCTTTTTAAAAATAGAAAGTTTTCCAAAAAAGTGCATATTGCATATCTTCCCCGTGGGTTTGATATTTAGGTCTTAATCAAAAAGTCATATATTACTTGATAACGATACGTATACTTGTGTAGTATCCCAATATATATAAATCAAAAGTTAAATTCTTATTTTTATTTAAGATTGAGTTTTTGGTTTTGTTGCAGAATAAGAAAATATAAGTGAAAAATATAATCAGAATTATTGTTATACTGTTGTATATAAGCAGTTTCAGGATCAATTTTTTGGTGTCGTTGCTGGGGAAGTGAAGTGAAAATTGTAAAGAATCTATTTATTTATAAGAAATTTCTAGAAAGTCTTATTTAAACTTTAAGTTATTGTATTTTATTTTGTGTGCGTTTAGTTTTATTTTGTTTTATGTTAGTGTATGCGTAGTTCGGGTTCTGAAGGACTAGTGCACTACGATTCAGAATTAGAGAGAACTGTTAGAAAAATCAGAAATATAAAAAAAATTAAAAATCTTGAAAAATCCAAAAAAATTATAGAAATGGCAAACCAAAATGATCAAAATGTTGAAATTCATCAAGAGTTTAGACCTTTAAGAGATTATGTCAACCCTACTGTAGATGAACTTCATTGTAGTATTCAAAAACCTAATGTAGTGGTTAATTATTTGAGCTTAAACCTGCTATTATCCAAATAGTATCAAATAATCAGTTTGGGGGATCACCAACGGAAGATCCAAATTTACATCTTGCCAATTTTCTAGAATTGTGAGCTACAATTATATACGATGGTGTATCAGATGATTCCATAGGACTTAGGTTATTTCCTTTCTCATTAAGGGATAAAGCTAAGATGTGGTTTCATTCGTTAGCACCTCGATCTATCAGAACTTCGGGTGATTTAGAACAAAAATTCCTTGCTAAATATTTTCCACCATCAAAAACTGTGAAGCTTAGAAATAATATTACATCTTTTAATCAATTTGAAGGAGAATCTATTTATGAAGCATCAGAAAGATTTAAAGAACTCTTAAGATAGTGTCTACACCATGCTATACTAGATTGGTTAATAATTTGAACTTTTTATAATGGATTAGTTGGATCTCTTAGATCCGTTATCGATGTCGTTGCTGGTGGTTCATTGATGTTAAAACCATTTCATGATGCTTATGCTTTAATTGAAAAAATAGCTACCTATAATTTTCAATGTCCTTCTCAGAGGGTGAATCCTAAGAAAGTAGCCAATATTCTTAAATCTAATGCATTTACTATGTTATCAAATCAAGTTGCTACAATTTCAAGGAAGTTAGACCAATTTGGAATGAATTTTTCTCAACCAATTTCAATGATTGAAGAGAATTCATTAGGATCTCAAGCATCATTAGAAACTTTGAATGCCATAAATAACAAGCAGAATAACCCATATTCAAATTATTATTACCGAGGTTGAAAAACCATCCCAACTTTAATTGGAATAACAATTCAGGTGGTAATAATCTGCAATGTAGGAACAACCAAGTAAACCCATTAGGAAACTGGAACAATCAAGGGAATAATAATTATAGATCTACTTATCCTTCAGGTTCCAACAGTAATACACAATTTAAGGAGAAGAAGTTGCCTATAGAAGAAGTGGTGTTATAAATGAGAAATCAACTACAAAGTCAAGCAGCTACAATTAGAAATATTGAGAATCAACTTGGGCAAATAGAAAATTCATTAAGTAATATATCCCAAGGAACACTTTCAAGTAAGATTGAATCAAATCCAAAAGACCAGAATAAAGAGCAAGCAAGAGCCATTCAACTTAGAAGCGGAAGAGAGTTGGAAGGTAAGGTTCAAAAAGAAATTGAAGTAGGTAAAGAAGAAATTGAAGAATCAAAAGAGGACGCTCCAAAAGATTCTGAGAGACATATTTCTCCACTAAAAATTGATTTAGAAAAACTACCACCTCCATTTCCTTAGAGACTTCATCAGCAGAAGTTTGAAAAGCAATTTTTAAAATTTATGGAAATATTTATGAAGCTTACAATTAATATTCAATTTGCTGAAGCCTTAGAACAAATGTCAAGCTATGTAAAGTTTATGAACTTAACGAAAAGGAAGTTTGAAGATAATGAGACTGTTGCACTTAGTGAGGAGTGTAGTGCTATAATTCATAAAAAGCTTCCTAAAAAGCTTAAAGATCCGGGTAGCTTTACAATTCCATGTGCAATAGGAGACAGATTTTATGGGAAAGCTTTGTGTGATTCAGATGCAAGAATTAACCTTATGTCATTATCAATATTCAAAAGATTGTGATTAGGAGAAATAACCCCTGCTACTGTAACTCTACAGTTAGCAAATCGTTTGATAACATACCCTGAATGAGGTTTATAGAAGATGTCCTAGTGAAAGTGGATCAATTTATTTTTCCTGTTGATTTCATTGTGCTACGATGTCCTAGTGAAAGTGGATCAATTTATCTTTCTTGTTGATTTCGTTGTGCTAGATATGGACTAGTGAAAGTGGATCAATTTATCTTTCCTGTTGATTTCATTGTGCTAGATATAGAGGAAGATAAAGTGATATTTATCATTTTGTAGAGACCTTTCCTAGCCATTGGAAGAGGAATAATATATGTATAGAGATGGAAATTAACAATGTGCGTCAATGATTAAACTGTTACTTTCAATATTTCAAGATCAAAGAAACACCCTGCAAAAGGTAAAGATGATGAATGTTATAGGATGGATGTTGAAGATATCTAAGTGAATGTCATTTCAAAACAACTTATGAAGAAAAATCTGAAGAAAAAGATTTGGAGCATGAGAAAGAAGAGGAATTTGATCGATGTGAAGAACTTTTTAAGGAAGATTCAAACTATGTTCGAGAAAGTTTTGAAATTTTGGACACCATAGACAAAGATAAATTATTCTGTCCATCAGTTGAAAAACCTCCAGAACTTGAGTTGAAGTTACTTCCTGTAAATATAAAATATGCCATTTTAGGAGATTCCTCTACTTTACCAGTTATAATTTCCTCAAAATTAATAACGAAAGAAGAAGAGAAGTTGATGAAAATTTTAAAAAATTTTAATAAAGCCTTTGAATGGATAATTGTTGATATTAAAGGAATCAGTCCTTCAATTTGTATGCATAGAATTCATATGGAAGAGAACTACAAACTCAGGGCAGATCCTCAAAGGAGACTGAATCTTGTATTAAAGAAGTTGTTAAAAAAGAAATTTTAAAATTGTTAGATGCTGGAATTAGCTACCCTATTTCAGATAGTGTATGGGTTAGTCCAATTCACTGCATTCCTAAGAAAGGAGGAGTAAGTGTAACTGTGAATGAACATAATGAATTAATACCTACTAGACAAGTTACAAGGTGGTGAATATGCTTTGATTATAGAAAATTAAATTTTATCACTGGAAAAGATCATTTTCCACTACCCTTTCAAGAACAAATGCTATATAGATTAGCTGGGCATAAATACTTTTATTTTCTGGATAGATATACTGGTTATCACCAAAATCAAATATCTCCTGAGGATAAAGAGAAAAAAAACTTTTACCATCCTTAAGGTACTTTTGCTTTTAGAAGGATCCCCTTTGGTGTATTTAATGCCCCTGCTACATTTCAAAGATGTATGATGGCATTTTTTTGTGATTTAATTGAAGAAGGGATTGAAGTATTCATGAATGATTTCTTAGTGTTTGGAACTTCATTTGACTCATGTTTAGAACATCTAAAGATCTTAAGTGCTGTGAAGAAACAAATTTAGTCTTTAATTGGGAAAAATACTAATTTATGGTAGCAAGAGGAATTGTATTAGGTCATCAAATATCAGAATATGATATGGAAGTAGATCCTGCTAAAATTCAAGTGATCATTAATTTACCTTATCCAACAAATGTAAGGAAAATTAGGAGTTTTTTAGGACATGCTGGATTCTACAAGCGATATATTAAAGATTTTTCAAAGTTTGCTAAGCCTTTATGCCATTTACTGGAGAAAGATGTAATTTGCAATTTTGATGAAGAATGCTTAAAAGCTTTTAATTTATTAAAAGAAAAATTAATCACTTCAACAATTATAGTTTCACCAAACTGGAAAAACCCTTTGGAATTAATTTGTTATGTAGTGATTATGCTATAGGAGTTGTTTTAGGACAAAGATATGATAAAATTTTTAAAGTAATTTACTATGCTAGTTAAACTCTTAATGAAACTCAAATCAACTATACAACAACTGAAGAAGAGTTATTAGCAATAGTATATGCTTTTGATAAATTTAGATCATATTTAATTGGAACTCATTATATAGTGTATACAAATCATTCTGCTATTAAGTACTTGATGAAAAAGAAGGATGCTAAAACTAGACTTACAAGATGGATACTTCTTTTACAAGAACTTGATTTTGAAATAGTAGATCAAAAGGGGACTGAAAATTAAATTACTGATCATTTTTCTAGGCTTGAGTTAGAAAAACCACTCTATTTTGAAAAAGAAATTAATGAACATTTTCTAGGTGAAAAATTGTTCACTATTAATGAGTGGCGTGTTCCGTGGTAGGCCGACATTGTAAACTTTATTGTTAAAAAAATTATACCCTAGGGAATGGCTTACCAACAAAAGAAGAAATTTATTTATGAAGCTAAGACTTATTTTTTGGATGACCCTTTTTTATATAAACAAGGAAATGATCTAATTATTCGAAGAAGTGTACCATTAGAAAAACTTATGAAATTATCCCAACAAGTCATAATTCTGATTTTGGGGGACATTTTGGTGTTGATAAAACAACATACAAAATTTTACAATCTGGATTTTATTGGCCTACAACTTTTAGAGATGTTAATGCTTATATCAAAACTTATGATAGATGTCAACGAGTAGGCAATATTTCTAGAAGAAAAGAGATGCTCCTCAATTATATGCTAGAAGTTCAAATATTTGATGTTCGAGGATTAGATTTTATGGGATCATTTATCATCTTTCATAAATTTATATATTCTGTTAGCAGTGGACTATGTATCCAAATGGATAGAAGCTATTGATTTACCTCGATGTGATGCTCAAAGTGTTGCAAAATTTTTGAAAACGAACATATTTTGTAGATTTGGGATGTCAAGAGTTATCATTACTGATGGTGGAACTCATTTCAGAAATGCTATAATGGAGAAGTTATTAAAGAAATATCATATAAATCATTGGATTGTTATTGCTTATTATTCTCAGACAAGTGGTTTGGCTGAATTATCCAATCAGGAAATTAAAAGAATTATGGAAAATTCTATGAATCCAATAAAAATGTATTGGTCAGTCAAACCTGACAATATTTTGTGGGCTTATAGGACTACATACAGAACTCCTATAAGAATGTCCACATATAAGCTAATATTTGGGAAAGTACCAGTTGAACTTGAGCATAAAGCATATTGGGTGATTAAAGAGTTCAATTATAATTTGAAAGATACTGGTGAGAAAAGATTATTACAATTAAATGAGCTTGAAGAGATATGGAATGAATCTTGTGAAAGTGCCAAGATTTATAAAGAAAAGATGAAGATGTGGCATTATCGAAGGATTCTTATTAAAATTTTTTAGCCATAGCAACAAGTTTTGCTATATAATGCAAGGTTAAGATTATTTCCAGGCAAACTTATGTCATGGTGGATGGGCCTATTTGTTGTGATAAAAGTTTATCCTTATAGAACTATGGATATTAAAGATCCTAAGTATGAGAAAATATTTAAAGTTAATGGACATAGACTGAAACCTTATTTTATAAGGGATCAGTATAAATTTAATGATGAAATGACGTTGGGTCAATCATAATAAGCACTGGTTACATCGGGTTGACGACGTAAAATCAAGCGCTTTGTGGGAGGCAACCCATAAGTATTAGAATGTTTTTATTTTGAATGTTGTTTTGTGGGTGATTAAGATAATTGGGGTAGTATTTTTGAAACTATTATGTGTTAGTAAATATTTTAAGACTTTATTTGGTGACCATAACATGTTAGAATGGGAATTTGAACGTTAAGTTGATTAGTGCAAAAACGTGCACTGGCGCTTAAGCGCCAGATCCAGCGCTTAAGCGTAGCAGCTTAAAAACATCTGTGAAATTAATATTCTAGAAGGTTTAACCGCCAATTAGCTTGTAAAAACGTGCCAACATAATTTATAAACAAGTCTAGGATTTATTGAAAGGATTTAGGCATATAAATAGAAGGGTTTTGTGAAGAAATTTCAACCCAAATCATTTCTAGCACTAAAAGTTCAATGGAAAGTGATATTTAGAGAAAATGCCTTCATGTGAGATGGATTTGAAGAAGAAGGAAGAAACCATGAGGAAGAGGTTCATTAGTCAAAGTTCATAAGAGATGTATAACTGTTTCTTAGACGTTAGTATTGAAGGGATATCAGAGAAGATCAACAAAATTGAGAATATTATGGCTTTATTGGAGACCAAGGTACTTGAGTTGAATGCACATCTAGAGCATATTGGATGGCAATTGAAGATACAATTTAGCCACACAAGTTATATAGAGAAAGCGGATAAGACGATGTTCATAAAGCAGAAGTGGATTGAAGAAGATAGTATTAGAGGTCGTCACCACCGTCTGTTTTATCAACTCTATATTCCTGGAGAGACTAATGAAAGACGGGAATTTATTGTTCCTTCGAATGAAGAATGAAATTAAGTTTAGTGTTAGAATTTGTGTGTTAGAAGTTGTTTTTTTTCAAGTGGTTTAGTGTTTAAGTCTTATTTTTAGTATTTATGACTTCTTATATGTGTTTATTTGTGAAATGTTGGTTATGTATTTTTATTTAGGAAAACTTTCTCATCTAAGACTATTTGGAGTGAGAATTAAGTGTTTAAAGGTATTTGTACTTGTTTGTGAATTAATATAAGTTTTTTGTGTGAAAATTTGTGTTATTTTTAGCCTCAAATTAAAATAGTTATTATGGAGAATTTTGAAAGAGAGTGGAGTTATAGAAAGTTGAAAATAGTCATTTAAGTGCTACGAGACCATTTAGGGGTGGTTTACTTCGGCAAATAGTGCATTTTACTTTAATTTCAAAATTTTGAAAATCATGCACTGGTGCCTAAGCGCCACATCTCACCCTTAAGCAAGAGCCAACCCAACAGGCAGGCGCCTAAGTGTCATTTACCTGCACTTAAGTGTCGGTTCACAAAAACTGGTTTGTGAATGGTTAAAAGTGAAATTTCAGCCTGAATATCACTATTTTTAACGCCACTCTCACTTTCAACCTCTCAAGTTCACAATTTTTGAGGGCTTGGGCACATCTAATGTGAAGATTTCTTGGTGAAATCAAGTAAAATTTGCTAGATTCAAGTTCCTTGAGGTAAGAGCTTTACTTCTATTAAAAAAATTTGGATTTTCACTATGTATTTTGAGAACATTTGGAGAAATTCAAAAATTCACTATTCATGGTGAAAAATGAGAAAAAAAATCTATGGATATTACATGGGAAGTGTAGTTTATACTTTGGAAGTTTAGTTTAGTAATTTAGACTTGATTTTTGAAGTTATTTTTGGAATTTATAAAATTTGTAGTATGACACCAAGAATGAAGAGGAGCAAAGGAAAGAGCCCTTTCGATTCAAGTAAGTTTGTTAGTTCGAAGGCTCGGGATCGATACAGTGATGTGTTGCAATCATGAAAACTGATTCAAGAGCGATGTTTTAGGAATCTAAGTGGAGATGTTGAGGATTTGATCTTTCACCGACAGTGGGAACGATTCTGTTATTTCTCTGTTGTGGCGGTTATTTCTGTTGTTAGGGAGTTCTATGCAAACCTCCCAGAGGCTAAAGATAATAGAGTCATGGTTTGAGGAAAGTTGGTACCTTTTTTATCGGAGGTAATCATCTGCCGCCTGATACGTTATGTTTTTTATGCAAATTATAGTCCTAATGAAGTGGAGTTAGACTAGATTATTTCTTACTTGATTGTTGGAAGAGGACTTTGGAAGATCACTAATGAGAGGAGAGTCAACTTCCCAGCTTCAAAGTTTAGTGCACCTTCAAAGGCCTGGCACTATTTTTTTCTGCTTGTCTGCTACCAACAAATCATCTCAGTGAAGTGGCGACGTTAAATTATTGTTTCCAGGAAGGAAAGCTCGTTAACATAGGAGCTTTGATTTATTAGACTATCATCAGTTTTGCCACTTTTGTTACTACTGCAGGTCTGGGATTTGCTTCCTTGATCTTTTTTATGTGTGAGCAGGCTGGTGTTAAATATGATAGTTGAGAGGAAGTGTTGTTTCCTCTAAAGCCCATCATTAATGTGAATGTGAAGACTTATTCTGATCATTCTATTTTTGGCTGGAGATGAGGATTTTTTATGAGTTATGGAATGGAGACGTCTGGTGCTTCTACCTCTGCTGCTTCTACATTTAGACCATCTACTTCACATGCTTCTACATTTAGAGGTGAGTCTAGTAAGACCCAAGATCAATTATTGTAAAGGATGATGGATTATATTTATTTTACCGCTAATAAAGTTCAGAATTTAGAGTGTTTTACAGAGCCTACTGATAGGTATAGTAGGAGAAAGAGTGATTATGAAGATAAATTCCACTCATCTCTGAAAAAACCTAATTAAGGGTGACTTAAGAGTTCAATTTCCTCCATATCTATGATATCCTGATTATGAGCCTGCAGAAAAGTGGTACACTGGTGATTTAGAAGATGAGGAGTTGAATTGAGAGATTTTTATGTTTGTAATATGTGTTAAACTATGTGCTTTGGACTTAAGATTTATGATGTGTTGTTTATTTTTATGTTGTGGACTATGTGGTGTGGTACTGCTACATTTGCATCTTTGTGATGATATGTACTATGTATTGTGTTTTGGACTTTTGTATTTTATTGTTATTATGATGTTTGTGTTAGTTAGTAGTTTATTTTAAAATTTTAGGGTAGTAACTATTGTGAGTTTTGTGATTTAGTTAGTTTACAACTTAACTTAATTCTATGTCTTTTGAAAAGATCAAAATCTTGCTAACTTAGGTCTTAAATATTAAATTTCAGAAACTGCTACCCTATATTTTTCTTTCATCATGTTTGTGAGTTTGTTTTTACGTTGAGATTGTGAAGTCAAGTTAGTATGTTCGTTTGCTTTTATATTTATACCCACTATTTAGAAGTCGATTGAATCTCTACATGTTGAATTGAAATAAAAATATTAGAAAATTTGATCAAAATTAATTTTACTCCAGTTTTAGTTTTATACTTATATCATTAGGGTATAAAAATTCTTGTTAGCGGTTATTTTAATTGTCATTCCTGTTTATATAAAATTTATGTTAAACTGTTTAATCTGTTAAAAATTTAGGTTTGGGGGGGATGAAAAATATTTTCAAAACTTGAATTTTATTTGTTCTCAAATGAGCTACAAGTGAATTTGATTTGAAAAGAAAAATTGATCATGTATATGAAGTTATATTAGGGAAGTATAATTTGATTTTAGAAATGAGTAAGAGAATTTAATTGAAGTTTTGAGTAATGAAGAAAAACTTTAAGCTAAAAGTTTTTAGTGTAGAAAATTATAAATATAAGTACCTATCTTTAGTAAGAAACATTATATTTTTGAAAATTTTAGGAATTTGGACTTTTATTTTTAATACTTAAATTTCTTTTATTAAAAGAAATTTTTAAAGATATTATTATATTTATAAGTAAAAGTTTTGTATCTGGACTTTACTTTAGGAAAGGAAAAGTAGAATTAAAATTATTAAAAACCTATCCAGATATAGTAATCCTTGCCTAAGAAAATAAAAAGAAAAGAAAAAGAAAAGAAAATTAAAAAAAAAAAGAAAAAGAAAAAAAATAAGAGGAAGAAAAAGTGAGCGAGGAGAAGCTTAAGGATTAGTGTCTAATCAAAATTGTTTCTACATTTGATCTTTTTAAAGTATAAAACTTGAGAAAATCTTAAGCTTATAGATATAATATAGTAAGTAAAATTATTCTTAGTAAAAATTTCTAAGTGGAGATAATAAAAGAACTAAATTATAAATTTGGAAGACTTGCATATACTTTCTGATTAGATAGGAACTCATATTTTCATCTTTCTTAACATTAAAAATTTCTAAACTTTAAGTTGGCTCATTTACTGAATATTTTTTCTAAATTGGACTACTATATTTTTAAATCTAAATTTAGTAACTCCTAGAGAAACTCATATACATATCATACATATTTAGTTTTTAAAGATTGAAGTGACACTTAAGGGCAAGTGACATTTTAAGTTTAGGGAATTTTGATACCCTTAAAATATATAGTATTTTTAAACACATTTTTATACCTATTTTTGAGATATTGCACTTTTATGGAAGATATTTTTGTGTTTTTTTTTTCAAGTATAGGTAAAATGGTGAAAAATGCTTAAAGGAGTGAAAAAGATTAAATTTGGAGCAAATAGGTGAAAAAGGTGCAAAAGTGTTTTGGCATCTAAGCGTCAGATCCGGCGCTTAACCGTCGGTTAAACAGAGAAGGCCATGTCTAAGCGCCAGAGGCCCCGCGCTTCAGCGCCAATGGAGGTTATTGGATGAATAAATTCAATTTTTACAAATTTTGAAGAGGTTTTTGAGGCTCCTATTGGCTTAATAGTTGGTTACAACTATAATGGATAAAAATTATTTGTAAAAGATGCATCTCTTGGGGAAATACATAAAATTAAGTCACATTTTAAAGAGATACCGAGGCACCTTTCAAAGAATTATAAAAGAAGGAAGATTGAGACTTTGAAAGGTGTTCTGAAAGTACTTGGAAGGTTTTGAAAGTTCTAAAATTGGGGAGTTCAATGGAGAGATTTTCAGGCACCACATATTTATCCTTTCTATTTTAGTTTTATATTTAAAGTGTTGTAAAAGAGAAGAAATTCAAAGGAACTTCAAAAGTTTGGTGGAGGACATATGATAAGTTATTATCTTTTTTTTTAGATTACTTTTGGTTTTTATTGAGAGTTGTTATTAGTTTGACAATGATTTCTACTTTTAAACTAAAATGTGGTTTTATTTTCTCCATGAATTATGAGTAGTTTTCTTTATCTTTCTTCTTAAAGTGATAATTATTTAAGTGTTGGATGGAAGTTGTGGAGACTATTAATCTTTCATGTTGGAAGAAGTTGTGATGATTTAAATACATGTACTTCATTTACTTCTTGATTTGGCCAATGCAGATGTTAAAATTTGTTGTGAGAACATGTAAGAACTGGGCCGGTATTGTCTCAGTCAATAATTGGAAAGAATCACATGAGGTGTGTGAATAAGAATGTATTTCATATGATTGAGTGCAAATAAATAGGCAAATATTCATTGAAGGGTGTAGAGTTAGAAGACTTTAAAGTGAGAGGTTAAAGCCCCTAACTTGGTTTATTGTTTTAGGTTTTGATACGAGATGTTAGCCTCCAGGTAGAGGGAATCGAGGGAACTCTAGAGTGAGAGCTAGTATCTTCCCTGAAGGTTATGATACGAGATGTTAGCCCCCAGGTGGAGGGAATTAATGGAACTCTAGAGTGAGAGATGGTATCTTCCCTACCTATTAGCCTTGAGGTGGAGAGAATCGAGGGAACTCTAGAGTGAGAGCTAGTATCTTCCCTGCCTAGCGATGCTAGCCCCCGGGTGGAGGGAATCGAGGGAACTCTAGAGTGAGAGCTGGTATCTTCCCTGCCTAGGCGGTCTTCAGAACTATTCAAACTTTAAATTAGTCAATGTTCTTTATAACATCTCTGCCTAGCCGGTCTTCAGAACTATTCAAACTTTAAATTAGCCAATATTCTTTATAGCATCTCTAGTAAGGGTAAATAGGTTATGATACGAGATGTTAGCCCCCAGGTGGAGGGAATTAATGGAACTCTAGAGTGAGAGATGGTATCTTCCCTACCTATTAGCCTTGAGGTGGAGAGAATCGAGGGAACTCTAGAGTGAGAGCTAGTATCTTCCCTGCCTAGCGATGCTAGCCCCCGGGTGGAGGGAATCGAGGGAACTCTAGAGTGAGAGCTGGTATCTTCCCTGCCTAGGCTCGAGATGTTAGCCCCCAGGTGGAGGGAATTAAGGGAACTCTAGAGTGACAACTCGTATCTTCTCTGCCTAGCCGATCTTCAGAACTATTCAAACTTTAAATTAGCCAATGTTCTTTATAGCATCTCTAGTAAGGGTAAAGATTATTATTGCTATTATTTTGCACAACATAATATGCATACTTCCATAACGAAATTCCTATACTTATTACTGATTCATGATAAGAAGAAAGTATTTTCATATTTAGTGCTTTTCTTCTACAAAAACTCAAGTTATCTTTTTAAGTTTGTTTTGTTTTTGTCAAAATATTAAGATTACAAAAAATACTTAAACTTTCTTTACTGTGAATACGTTATTAGTTTAAATAATTGTCTTTTTAAAAATAGAAAGTTTTCCAAAAAGAGCATATTACATATTTTCCCTGTGGGTTTGATATTCAGGCCTTAATGAAAAAGTCTTATATTACTTGATAATGATACATATACTTGCGTAGTATCCCAATATATATAAATTAAAAGTTAAATTCTTATTTTTCTTCATGATGAAGTTTTTGGTTTTGTTGTAAAATAAGGAAATATAAGTGAAAAATATAATTAAAATTATCTTTACACCGTTGCATATAAGCTGTTTTGGGATCATTATTTATAGAAGAAGTGGTGTTACAAATGAGAAGTTAGTTACAAAGTCAAGGAGCTACAATTAGAAATAGTAACAATCAACTTGGACAAATAGCAAATTCATTATGTAATAGATCCCAAGGAACACTTCCTAGTAATACAGAAGTAAATCCAAAAGACCAAAATGAAGAGCAAGTAAAAGCCGTTCAACATAGAAGTGGAAGAGAATTGGAAGGTAGAGTTAAAAAAGAGACTAAAGTACAGAGAGAGGAGATTGAAGAACCAAATGAGGGTGCTTTGAAAGGTTTAGAAAGACTTATTTCTCTACTTAAAGTTGATTTGGAAAGACCACCACCTCCATTTCCTCGGAGGCTTTGACAACAAAGGTTGGATAAGCAATTTTCAAATGTTCTGAAAACTTTTAAGAAGCTTACAATTAATATTTCATTTGCCGAAGCCTTAGAACAAATGCCAAGCTCTCTGAAGTTTATGAAGGATACTCTTAATAGAAAAAGGAAGTTTAAAGATAATGAGATTATTGCACTAAGTGAGGTGTGCAAATCTATAATTCAAATGAAACTTCTTGAAAACTTAAAGATCCTGGTAGCTTTACAATTTCATGTGCAATAGAAAATAGATTTTATGGGAATGCTAATACACCTAAAATATATATTGTTTTTAGACACATTTTTATACCTATTTTTGAGATATTACGCTTTAATGGAAAGTATTTTTGTGTTTTTCTTGCAGATACAAGCAAAAATGAAAAAAAATGCTTAAGGGGGTGAAAAAGGATAAAATTTAGAGCAAAAAGGCCAAAAATTGTGCATAAGAGTTTTAGCGTCTAAACGCCAAATTTGGCGCATAAGTGTGAGTTAAATAAAGAAGGTCTCGCCTAAGTGCTGAGACCCCGCGCTTAAGCGCCAGTGACAGTTACTAGATGAGTAAAATCAGTTTTCAAGAATTTCGAAGAGGTTTTGAGGCACCCATTGGCTTAATAGGTGGTTGTAACCACCATGGACGAAAATTATCATGAAAGAATGCATCTCTTGGAAAAATACATCGAATCAAGACACATTTTGAAGAGATCCCAAGGAATCTCTTGAAAAACTATAAAAGAAAGAAAAGAGGACTTAGAAAAGGGTCCTGAAAATATTGGTAAGTTTTGAAAGTTCTTTTTTGGGGAGTTAGTTTAGAGAGATTTTCAGGAACCACTTTTTATTTTGCTTTATCCTTTCTGTTATTTTGTTTTGAGTGGTTGTAAAAGAGAATAGATTCAAATGAACTTCAAGAGTTTGGTGGAGGACTTGAGATATGTTTTTATCTTTTTGTTTTAGACTACTTTTGGCTTTACTTGAAACTTATTGTTGGTTTGATAATGATTTCTTCTTTTAAACTAAAATGTGGTTTTGTTTTCTCCATGGATTTTGAATAATTTTCTTTATCTTTCTTCTTAAAATGATAAGCAATTAAGTTTTGGATGGAAGTTGTGGAGATTATTGATCTTTAATGTTGGAAGAAGATGTGATGACTTAAATACATGCACTTCATTTACTTCCTAACTTGGCCAATCCAGATGTTAAAATTTGTTATGAGAACATTCAAGAACCGAGCTGGTATTGTCTCAATCAATAATTGGAAAGAATCACACGAGGTAGTATGAATGAGAATGTAGTTCATATGATTGAATGAAAATAAATAGGAAAATATTCATTGATGGGTGTAGACTTAGAGGACTTTAAAGTGACAGGTTAATGCCCCCAACTTGGTTTATTGTTTTAGGTTCTAATATGAGAATCTTAGCCCTCAGGTGGAGAGAATCAAGGGAACTCTAGAGTGAGAGCTAGTATCTTCCCCGCCTAGCCGGTCTTCAGAACTGTTCAAAATTTAAATTAGCCAATGTTTTTTATAGCATCTCTAGTAAGGGTAAAGACTATTATTGCTCATATTTGGCACAACACAATTTGAATACTTCCACAATAGAATTTCTATACTTATTACTGATTCATGATAAGCAGAAAGACATTTTCATATTAAATATTTTTCTTCTACAAAAACTTTAGTTATCTTTTTACTATTTTGTTAAAATATAAAAAATTTCAAAAAAAATTTAACTTTTAAATTCCTATAAAAATCGTTTTTAGTTTAGGTAATTATCTTTTTTAAAAATAGAAAAACTTTCTAAAGTGCATATTGCATAATCTTCCCTGTGGGTTTGATATTTAGGTCTTAATCAAGAAGTCTTATATTACGTGATAACGATACGTATACTTGAGTAGTATCCCAATATAAATATATATATAAATTAAAAAGTTAAAATCCTATTTTTCTTCAGGATCAAGTTTTGGTTATGTTGCAAAATAAGGACATATAAGTGAAAAATACCATCAGAACTATTGCTACACTGTGCATAATCATTAAGTATTCAGGATCAAGTTTTTGGCACCTTTACCAGGGATTAAAATAATCAAGTAGTGGTGTCAAGTTCATAAATCCTTACATTTACAAAAAATTGGGATCAAATGCTTTATGTGATTTAGGAGCAAGCATCAACCTTATGCCATTATCAATATTTTAAAGATTTATATTAGAAGAAATAACTCATACTACTGTAACTTTGCAGTTAGCAAATAGATCAATAACTTATCCTAAATGAGTTATAGAAGATGTACTAGTGAAAGTGGATCAATTTATCTTTCTTATTGATTTCGTTGTGTTAGATATGGAGGAAGATATAGAGATACCTATCATTTTGGGGAGACCTTTCCTAGCCACTGGAAGAGCAATGATAGATGTGCAGAAAGGAGAAATAACTATGCATGTCAAAGATCAAACAGTTACATTTAATATTTCCAAATCAATGAAATATCCTGTAAAAGGTAAAGATGATGAATGGTTTAGAATTGATGTGATAAGATATTTAATTGAATGTCATTTAAAAACAACTTATGAAGATAAATCTCAGATGAAAGAGTTGGAAAACTAGCAAGAAGAGGAATTAGATCAACATGAAAATTTAAATAAGAAAGATTTAAGTTATGTTCGAGAAAGTTTTAAATTTTTGGACACAGCAGAGAAAGATACAACTTTTTGTCCATCGATTGAAAATCTTCCTGAGCTTGAATTGAAGTTACTTTTTGAACATTTGAAGTTTGCCTTTTAGGTGACTCCTCTACATTACCTGTTATAATTTCCTTGAAGTTAACTGCTGAACAAGAAAATACTTTGATGAAAATTTTAAAGAGTTATAAGAAAGCCTTTGGATGGATAACTTCTGATATAAAAGGAATCAGTCCTTCAATTTGTATGCATAGAATTCATATGGAAGAGAACTACAAACCCAGGGCTGATCCTCAAAGGAGATTGAATCGTGTTATGAAAGAAGTTGTTAAGAAAGAAATTTTAAAGTGGTTAGATGCTGGAACTATCTACCCTATTTAAGATAGTGCATGGGTTAGTCCAATTCTCTGCGTTCCTAAGAAATGAGGAGTGACTGTGACTTTAAATGAACATAATGAGTTAATATCAACAAGATGTGTCACAGGATGATGAATATGCGTTGATTATAGAAAATTAAATCTTGCCACTAGAAAAGATCATTTCCCACTACCCTTTCTAGATCATATGCTGGATAGACTAGCTGGGCATAAATACTTTTATTTGCTTGATGGATATAATGGTTATCAGCAAATACAAATAGCTTTTGAGGATCAAGAGAAAACAACTTTTAACAGCTCTTATGGTACATTTTCTTTTAGAAGAATGTCCTTTGGTTTATGCAATGCACCTGCTACATTTTAAAGATGTATGATGGCTATTTTTTGTGATTTAATTGAAAAAGGGGTTGAGGTTTTTATGTATGATTTTTCAGTGTTTGGAACTTCATTTGACTTATGTTTAGAACATCTATCAAAAGTTCTTAAGTGCTATGAGGAAACAAATTTAGTCCTTAATTGGGAAAAATGTCAATTTATGGTAGCAGGAGGAAAAGTTTTGGGACATCAAATTTCAAAAAATGTTATGGAAGTAGACCCTGCAAAAATTCAAGTGATTGCTAATTTACCTGACCAAACAAGTGTAAAGGAAATTAAGAGTTTTTTAGGACATGTTGGATTCTACAGGCGATATATTAAAGTCTTTTCAAAAATTGTTAAGCCTCTATGCCATTTACTTGAAAAAGATGTAATTTTTAATTTTGATGATGAGTACAAAAAAGCTTTCAAATTATTAAAAGAAAAATTAGTCACTACAACAATTATTATTACACCATATTGGGACAAACCTTTTGAATTAAAGTGTGATGCTAGTGATTATGTTATTGGAGTTGTTTTAGGATAAAAGCATTCAAATTTATCTACTATGCTAGTAAAACTCTTAATGAAGCTCAAATTAATTATAGAATAACTGAGAAAGAGTTATTAGTTGTAGTATATGCTTTTGATAAATTTAGATCATACTTAATTAGAACTAAATTTATTTTGCATACAGATCATTCTATTATTAAGTATTTAATGAAAAAGAAGGATACAAAACCTAGATTGATACAATGGGTTCTTCTTTCAAAAGAATTTGACTTTGAAATAGTAGATAGGAAGGGAGCTGAGAATCAAATTGTTGATCATCTATCTAGACTTAATTAGAAAAACCACGTTATTTTGAAAAAGAGATTAATGAACATTTTCCAGATGAAAAATTGTTCAATATTAATGAGTGGTGTGTCCCATAAAATGCAGACATTGTGAACTTCATTCTTAGTGATATTATACCCTAATGAATGACATATTAACAGCAGAGAAAATTTTTATCGGAAGCTAAGAATTATTTTCGGGATGACCCATTTTTACATAAAGAAGGGAAGGATCTTATTATTTGAATATGTGTGCCTTTATGAGAAACTTATGAAATTATCCAAAAATGTCATAATTTTGATTTTTGGGGACATTTCGGTGTTGATAAAACAACATGCAAAATTTTACAATCTAGATTTTGTTGACCTATAATCTTTAGAGATGTTAATGTTTATATCAAAACTTGCGTTCGATGTCACGAGTAGGCAATATTTCTAGAAGGAATGAGATGCCCTTCAATTTTATGTTAGAAGTTGAGATATTTGATGTTTTGGGATTAGATTTTATGTGACCATTTATACCATCTTTCAGAAATTTATATATATTGTTAGCAGTAGACTATGTATCCAAATGGATAGAAGTTGTTGCTTTACGTTGGTGTGATGCTCAAAATGTTGTAAAGTTTTTAAGAACGAATATATTTTTTAGATTTGGGATGCCGAGAGTGATCATAATTAACGGGGGAAGTCATTTCAAAAATGCAATAATGGAGAAATTATTAAAGAAATATCATATTAACCAAATAATTGGTACTGTTTAACATCCTCAGCTAAGTGGTTTGGTTGGGTTATCCAATCGTGAAATTAAAAAAGCATTGGATTGGTTAGTCAAATTTGGCTGTGCTTTATAGGCTTATAGGACTGCATATAGAACTCATATAGGAATGTCCCCATATAGGCTAATATTTAGGAAAGCGTGTCACTTACTAGTTAAACTTGAGCATAAAGCATATTAGGAGATTAAGGAATTTAATTAGAATTTGAAAGAGGCTGATAAGAAGAGATAAGGAATGAATCTTATGAAAGAGCTAAGATTTACAAAGAAAAGAGGAAGATGTGGCATGATCAAAGGATTCTGACTAAAAATTTTTAGTCAGGGCAACAAGTTTTGCTTTATAATGCAAGGTTAAGATTATTTCCAGGAAAATTTAAGTCCAGGTGGATGGGTCCATTTATTGTGATGAAAGTTTATCCTTATGAAGCTGTGGATATTAAAGATCCTAAAAGTGATAAAACATTCAAAGTGATTGGTCACAGACTGAAATCCTACTTTTTAGGTGACCAACTTAAATTAAATGATTTTCTGATGTTGGGTCAACCAGAATAAGCACTGGTTACATCGGGCTAACGACGTAAAACCAAGTGCTCTGTGGGAGGCACCCCATAACTATCTCTGTGTTTCTTATTATTATTATGTTTTTGTGTGTGATTTAGAAAATTATAGTAGTAGTTTGACTATATATTGAGTTAATAATAATTTTCAGACCATACAAGATGACTTAGACATGTTAGAATGAATGTTTGGACGTTAAGTTAACCTGTGCTAAATTGACCACCAATATCCGACGCTTAAGCACAATAGTTACAAAACATGTGCAAATTTGGTTTCTAGAAGTTCTAACAGCAAATTGGTTGGCTTGAACTTGTGTAAGTAGTTTTAAGATGTGCCTAGGAGTTTTAGGAGGGTTTAACGCCTATAAATAGAGAGGGTATGAGGAGAAATCTCACCACACCTTCATTTTACCCTAAATTCTAAGTGAAAAAGAGAGAATCTTGGAAAAATGGCATCTTGGGAGAATGATTTGAAGAAGAAGGAGGAAGTAATGAGAAAGAAGTTTATTAGTCAGAGTGCGCAAGAGATGTATAATGGTTTACTAGCCTTTAGTATAGAAGGAATAGCGGAGAAGATCACTAAGATTGAGGCTAACATGGCTTCAACTGAAGCAAAAGTGATGGAAGTTAAAGCACATCTGGATCATATGGGATGGCAACTAAAGATGCAGTTTAGTCATACCAGTTTTATAGAAGAAGCAGACAAGACCATGTATTTGAAAAATAAATGGATTAAGAAGATTCAACCAGAGTTATTAACCATCATCCGTTCTTTCAGATATACCATCCAAATGTTGAAGGAGAAACTAATGATAGGCCAGAATTTGTTCCATCAACTAGAGAATGGAATTAAGCTCATGAATTAAGTTCTTTGTTTAGTGTTTGTGTGCTTAATTTTTGTTTGTTAATGTTAAGCGTGTTTTTATGTGTTTTTATATGTTAAGTTTGTTTAAAGTGTGTTAAGAATTTTCTCTTCCAAGACTATTTGGATTGAGAATTTATGTATTCAAAAATGTTTGTAAACGTTTGTGAATGAATATAAGTGTTTTGATTGTGAAAAATTTTGGGTTATTTAGTGTTGAATCGAATTAGCTTAAATTGGTGAATCTTGAGTTAGAAGATAGTGAAGGGAAGAAAATAATATATAGAATGTTTTTGAAACCATAGAGGGTTGGTTGACTTAGGCTAAGAGTGCATTTCACTTAAATGAAAAAAAATAAAAAATTGTGCACTGGTGCCTAAGCACCAAATCCCACACTTAAGCACTGACTAAACCGATAGACTGGCGCCTAAGCCCGAACCATTCACGCTTAAGCGCCTGTTCACAAAAACAAATTCGCGAACAGTTTTAAGTGAATTTTGGGTCTAAAAATCACCATTAAACCACCTCACTTCACTTTCTTCCTCGATATTTTGTTTTTTTTTTAAGCTAGGGCATCACCTATCTTGAGGATTTCTTGGTGGATTCAAGCCAAATTCATTAGATTTGATCTTCTTGAGGTAAGAGCTTCAATTTTATGCAAAAATTTTTTATTTTCACCATGTATTTTGAGCACATTCATGATCTACCCAAAATTCACTATTCATGGTGAAAAATTTTGGAAAAAATGATGGAAAATGCATAGATTTGTTAGTTTAAGCTTTTAGAACTTGAGTTTAGTGATTTGGAATTAATTGTGGAATTTATATTGAATTTTATATAGATTTTTAGAAAATGGCACCAAGAATGAAAAAGAAGCAAGGCGAAAGCTCCGTTTGATTTGAGTAAATTTGTTAATTTGAGAGCTCAGAACACGTGCAGTGATGCTTTACATATAAAGAAACTGATTGTTGAGCGATGTTTCAAAAGTTCAGGAGGAGCCGAGGAGGATTTAATTGTTAGTCACAAGTGTTGACCTCACTTTTAGTTGAGATTTAGTTTCCTCTTTAGTAGCCTAAGGTCTAGCCATAGGACTTTCCTATTGACTATTCTTAGAAAACTATCTTTAGTAGCCTAAGGTCTAGCCATAGGACTTTCCTATTGACTATTCTTAGAAAAATAGACTTTAGTAGCCTAAGGTCTAGCCATAGGATTTTCCTATTGACTATTCTTAGAAAACTAGAAAAAGTTAGTAGCCTAAGGTCTAGCCATAGGATTTTCCTATTGACTATTCTTAGAAAACTAGACATGAAGCCTAAGGTCTAGCCATAGGACTTTCCTATTGACTATTCTTAGAAAACTAGAAAAGGCACCATCGCCTAGGGTCTAGCCATAGGACTTTCTTGTTGACTATTCCTAGAAAACTAGAAAAGGAACCCACACCATGAGAAATTCTACCCTTTTCCTTACTCAACTTGAAGCTCTACATGTTGGTCCTAACCTCTAGCACTTAGTAGGTGGGTTCATTATGGGGGAGCTCAAGGAGAATTCCCATAGAACTATTTGACCTTAGGGTTAACCCTGGGTGTTGATCTGGGGATCAGGCACTCACTTTCACTCCTAATGCTCACTCTCACCCACAATCACTCACAACCCTAAACCAAGTATTTGTTGACATTGGTCCCTTGATCTTTTAGGAGACTCATCTAGATGGTCCCCTAAACCCACTAGCCCTAGGCTAGGGTTTAGCTAAGACCAATACATAGAGGACCCAAATGGCGATTCCATTGGTCCATGGCTCATATAGGGTGGTTGGCTCCCTAATTCTATCGAAAATATCCAGCTTGGCCTTTTGTTCCAAAATCTCCCAAATTACCTAGATACCCTTGGAGCCCTAAATTTGGCCAAAATTCCCAAAATTCCCAAACCCACCCAAAATACCCAAATTTATCAAAAAATCATTTCAAACCTTTTCAAAATACCCAAGTTACCCAAAACTATCCAAAAATTTCAAATTTACCAAAATACAGCCAAAATGGCCAGAATTACAAAAATAGACTTGGCACCCAAAACCTCCAAAATCACTTCAAATGTCTCCAAAACCAATTTGGACCCTCCAATTAAGCCCAATTTGGCCAATCTGACTATTTTGATCGAAAGCCCCAAATTACCTTTAAAGGCCCAATTTCCCCAAATTCACCTTAAATGTCCATCAATTTGGCCCAAATTTCCCTGAATTTCAGTTCTAAACTCAAATTCACCCTTCAAATGACCAATATAAACCAAATCTAAGTTTAATTGGTCCATTCTTTGAGCCCAATTTTGATCTAAGTCAAACCCCCAATTTTGGCCCTATGACTTAATCCCACCAAATTGAACTTCGTAGCTTACTCAATTTGCCCCAATTTGAATCCTAAACTCTTCATAACAATCCTACACACCAAACTTCACCTTCAATTGGCCATGGTGAAGCTTCAATTATATTAAATTTAACCCAAGTCCAAAAATTCCCAAATTTTCCCCAAATTGGCCATACATCCAAATCCCACCAAATTGATTGCCCTAATGATACGCCTAAAATATATAGTGTTTTTAGACACATTTTTATACCTATTTTTGAGATAATGTGCTTTAATGCAATGTATTTTTGTGATTTTCTGTTAGGTATAGGTACAAAGGTCAAAAGTGCTTAAAGGAGTGAAAAAGAATCAAATTTGGAGCAAATAGGTGAAAAATGTCCAAAAGTGTTTTGGTGCCTAAGCGCAAGATCTGACGCTTAAGCACCGGGTAAATAGAGAAGGCCATGACTAAGTGTAAGCGGCCCCGCATTTAACCGCCAGTGGCAGTTATTGGATGAGTAAATTTTGTTTTTATGAATTTTGAAGTGGTTTTTGAGGCACCTATTGGCTTAATATGTGGTTACAACCACCATAGACAAAAATTATTATGAAAGGATGCACCTCTTGGGAAAATACATCAAATCAATACATAATTTGAAGAGATACCAAGGAATGTGTTGGAGAATTATAAAAGAAGGAAGATTGGGACTTTAAAAGAGGTCCTGAAACTACTAGGAAAGTTTTGAAAGTTCAAAAATTAGGGAGTTAGTTGGAGAGATTTTCAGGCACCACATATTTATCTTTTTTTTATTTTAGTTTTTTATTGAGAGTGTTATGAAAGAGAAGAGATACAAAGGAAATTCAAGAGTTTGGTGGAGGACTTGAGATAAGCTTTTATCATTTTTTTTAGACTATTTTTGGTTTTAATTGAAACTTGTTGTTGGTTTGACAATGATTTTTACTTTTAAACTAAAGTGCTGTTTTGTTTTCTCCATTGATTTTTGACAATGATTTCTTCTTTTAAACTAAAGTGTGGTTTTGTTTTCTCCATGGATACTGAGTATTTTTTTCTTCTTAAAATGATAAGTAATTAAGTGTTGGATGGAAGTTGTGGAGAGTATTGATCTTTAAAGCTTCTTAAAATGATAAGTAATTAAGTGTTGGATGGAAGTTGTGGAGAGTATTGATCTTTAATTTCTCCATGGATTCTGAGTAGTTTTCTTTATCTTTCTTCTTAAAATGATAAGTAATAAAGTTGTTTTGTTTTCTCCATGGACTTTGAGTAGTTTTCTTTATCTTTCTTCTTAAAATGATAAGTAATTAAGTTTTGTAGATTTTGAGTAGTTTTCTTTATCTTTCTTCTTAAAATGATAAGTAATTAAGTTTGACAAAGTTGTGGAGAGTATTGATCTTTAATGTTGGAAGAAGTTGTGATGATTTAAATCCATGTACCTCATTTACTTTTTGATTTGACCAATTCAGATGTTAAAATTTGTTGTGAGAACATGTAAGAACCGAGTTGGTATTGTCTTAGTCAACAATTAGAAAGAATCACATGAGGTTGTATGAATAAGAATGTAGTTCATAAGATTGAGTGCAAACAAATAGGGAACTACTCATTGAAGGGTGTAGAGTTAGAGGACTTTAAAGTGATAGGTTGAAGCCCCCAACATGGTTTATTACTTTAGGTTCTGATACGAGATATTAGCCCCCAAGTGGAAAGAATCGAGGGAACTCTAGAGTGAGAGCTAGTATCTTCCCTGCCTAGCCGGTCTTCATAACTATTAAACTTTAAATTTGTCTTCTTTATAGCATCTCTAGTAAGGGTAAAGAATATTATTGCTCCTATTTGGCACAACACAATATGCATACTTCCAAAATAGAATTTCTATACTTATTACTGATTCAAGATAAGGAGAAAGATATTTTCATATTTAGTGCTTTTCTTCTACAAAAACTCGAGTTATCTTTCTAAGTTTGTACTGTTTTTATCAAAATATTAAAATTACCAAAAATATTTAAACTTTCTTTACTAAAAAATGTCTTTACTTTAAATAATTATCTTTTTAAAATAGAAAGTTTTCCAAAAAGCGCATATTGCATATTTTCCTTGTGGGGTCGATATTTAGGTTTTAATCAAAAAGTTCTATATTACTTGATAACATACGTATACTTATATAGTATCCCAATATATATAAATTAAAAGTTAAATTCTTATTTTTCTTCAGGATCAAATTTTTGGTTTTGTTCCAAAATAAGGAGATATAAGTGAAAAATATTGCATATAAGCAGTTATCGGGGATCAAACTTTTGGCGCCGTTGTCGAAGAAGTGAAGTGAAAATTGTATGAATCTATTAATTTAAAAGCAAACTTCTATTTTTAGAAAGTCTTATTAAACTTTAAGTTATTGTATTTTATTTTGTGTGTGTTTAGTTTTATTTTATTTTATGTTAGTTTATGCGTAGTTCAGATTCTGAAGGACTAGTGCCCTACGATTCTGAATTAGAGAGGACTGTTAGAAAAATCAAAAGATCCAGAAAAATTAAAAACCTTGAAAAATCAAAAAAAAAAATTATAGATATGGCAAACCAAATTGATCAAAATTCTGAAATTCATCAAGAGTTTAGACTTTTAAGAGAATATGCGAACCCTGCTATAGATGAACTTCATTATAGTATTCAAAAACTTACTGTAGTGGCTAATTTATTTGAGCTTAAACCTGCTATTATCCAAATGATATCAAATAATTAGTTTGTGGGATCACCAACTGAAGATCCAACTTTACATCTTGCCAATTTTCTAGAATTGTGCGCTTCATTTAAATATGATGGTGTATTAGATGATGTCATAAGACTTAGGTTATTTCCTTTCTCACTGAGGGATAAAGCTACGATGTTGTTGAATTTGTTAGCACCTGAATCTATCAGAACTTAGGGTGATTTAGCTCAAAAATTCCTTGTTAAATATTTTCCACCATAAAAAAACTATAAAGTTTAGAAATGATATTACATCTCTTAATCCGTTTGAAGGGGATTCTATTTATGAAGAAGGGAAAGATTTAAAGAACTCTTAAGAAAGTGTCCACACCATACTATACTAGATTGATTTGTAATTCAAACTTTTTATAATGGATTAGTTAGATCTCTTCGATGAATTATCGAGGCCGCTGCTGGTGGTTCATTGATGTCAAAACCATTTCATGACGCTTATGCTTTAATTGAAGAAATGGCTACAAATAATTTTCAATGGCCTTCTGAGAGGATGAATTCTAAGAAAATAGCCAATATTCATGAATCTAATGCATTTACTATGTTATCAAATTAAGTTGCTGCAATTTCAAGGAAGTTAGACTAATTTGGAATGAATTTTTCTCAACATATTTCCATGATTGAAGAGAATTCATAGGCCAAATGGTAGATTCTCAATTATCATTAGAAACTTTGAATGCTATAAATAATAAGAAGAATAACCCATATTCAAATTATTATAACCCAGGTTAGAAAAACCATCCCAACTTTAACTGGAATAACAATTTAGGTGGTAATAATCAGCAATGGGGGAACAACCAAGTAAACTCATTAAGAAACTGGAACAATCAAGGGAATAAAAATTATAGATCTACTTATCCTCCAGGTTTCAGCAATAATACACAATTTAAGGAGAATAAGTGGTGTTATAAATGGGAAATCAATTACAAAGTCAAGGAGCTACAATTAGAAATATTGAGAATCAACTTGGGCAAATAACAAATTTATTAAGTAATAGAACCCAATAAACACTTCCAAGTAATACTAAATCAAATCCAAAAGATAAAAAATAAAGAGCAAGTAAAAGCCATTCAACTTAGAAGCAGAAGAGAGTTGGAAGGTAGGGTTAAAAAAGAAATAGAAGTGGAGAGAGAAGAAATTGAAGAATCAAAAGATGTCGCTCCAAAAGATTCTGATAGACCTATTTCTCTGCTAAAAATTGATTAGGAAAAACCATAACCTCTACTTCCTTAGAGACTTCATCAGCAGAAGTTTGATAAGGTATTTTCAAAATTTTTGAAAATATTTAAGAAGCTTATAATTAATATTCCATTTGTTGAAGCCTTATAACAAATGCAAGTTATGCAAAGTTTATGAAGGATATTCTCAAACGAAAAGGAAGTTTAAAGATAATGAGACTGTTGCACTTAGTGAGGAGTGAAGTGTTATAATTCAGAAAAAGCTTCCTGAAAAGCTTAAAGATCATGGTAGCTTAACAATTTCATGTGCAAAAGGAGACAGATTTTATCGAAAAGCTTTATATGAATTAGGTGCAAGCATCAACCTTATGTCATTATCAATACTCAAAAGATTGGGACTAGGAGAAATAACCCCTACTACTATAACTTGTAGTTTGTAGATCGTTCGATAACATACCCTAAATGAGTTATAGAAGATGTCCTAGTGAAAGTGGATCAATTTATCTTTCCTATTGATTTCATTGTACTAGATATGGAGGAAGATAAAGAGATACCTATCATTTTTGGGAGACCTTCCCTAGCCACATGAAAAGTAATGATAGATGTGTAGAAAGAGGAATTAACAATGTGCATCAATGATCAAACTGTTGCTTTCAATATTTCAAGATCAATGAAATATCTTGCAAAAGAAAAAGAAGATGAATGTTATAGGATGGATGTTATAAGATATCTTAGTGAATGTCATTTCAAAACAACTTATGAAGAAAAATATGAAGAACAAGATTTGGAACATGAATAAGAAGAGGAATTAGATCGTTGTGAAAAACTTTTTAAGGAAGATTCAAACAATGTTCCAGAAAGTTTTGAAATTTTGGACTCGATAGATAAAGATAAATCATTTTGTCCATCAATTGAAAAACCTCCAGAACCTGAGTTGAATTTACTTCTTGATCATTTAAAATATTCCTTTTTAGGAGATTCCTCTACTCTACTAGTTAAAATTTCCTCAAAATTAACGATGGAAATAGATGAAAGGTTGATGAAAATTTTAAAAAATTCTAAGAAATCCTATGAATGGACAATTGTTGATATTAAAGGAATCAGTCCTTCAATTTGTATGCTTAAAATTCATATGGAAGTGAACTGCAAACCCAAAGCTGATCCTCAAATGAGATTGAATCTTGTTATGAAAAAAGTTGTTAATAAAGAAATTTTAATGTGGTTAGATGTTGGAATTATCTCCCTATTTCAAATAAAGCATGGGTTAGTCCAATTCACTACGTTCCTAAGAAAGGAGTAACTATAACTGTGAATGAACATAATGAATTAATACCTACTAGACAAGTTACATGGTGGTGAATCGCATTGATTATAGAAAATTAAATCTTGCCACTAGGAAAGATCATTTTCCATTACCCTTTCTAAATCAAATGTTGGATAGACTAGCAGGGCATAAATACTTTCATTTTTTAGATGGATATACTAGCTATCACCAAATACAAATATCTCCTAAGGATCAAGAGAAAATAACTTTTGCCTGTCTTTATAGTACTTTTGCTTTTAGAAGGATGCCCTTTGGTTTATGTAATGCCTCTGCAACATTTTAAAGATGTATGATGGAAATTTTTTGTGATTTAATTGAAAAAGGGATTGAAGTATTCATAGATGATTTTTCAGTGTTTGAAACTTCATTTGACTCATGTTTAGAACAGTTATCTTAAGTTCTTAAGCAATGTGAAGAAATAAATTTAATCCTTAATTAGGAAAAATGTCAATTTATGGTAATAGGAGGAATTGTATTAGATCATCAAACATCAGAAAATGGTATGGAAGTAGATCCTGCTAAAATTGAAGTGATCACCAATTTACCTTATCCAACAAATGTAAGGGAAATTAGAAGTTTTTTAGGACATGTCGGATTCTACAGGCGATATATTAAAGACTTTTCAAAGTTTGCTAAGCCTTTATGTTATTTGCTGGAGAAAGATGCAATTTTCAATTTTTATAAAGAATGCCTAAAAGCTTTTAATTTATTAAAAGAAAACTAATTACTACACCAATTATAGTTTCACCAAACTAGGGGAAATCCTTTTCGAACTGAATGTGTGATGCTAGTGATTATGCTATAGGAGCTGTTTTAGGACAAAGATATGATAAAATTTTGAAGTAATTTACTATGCTAGCAAAACCCTTAATGAAACTCAAATAAATTATACAACAACTGAGAAGAGTTCCTCTTAATGAAACTCAAATTAATTATACAACAACTGAAAAAGAGTTATTAGCAATAGTATATTTCTTTTGATAAATTTAGATCATATTTAATTGAAACTCATTGTGTAGTGCATACAGATCATTCTGCTATTAAGTACTTAATGAAAAAGAATGATGCTAAACCTAGACTTATAAGATGGATTCTTCTTTTGTAAGAATTCAACATTGAAATAGTAGATTGAAAGGGGACTAAAAATTAAATTACTGATCATTTGTCTAGGCTTGAGTTAGAAAAACCACTCTGTATTGAAAAAGAAATTAATGAACATTTTTTAGATGAAAAATTGTTCATTATTAATGAGTGGCGTGTTCTGTGGTATGCCGACATTGTGAACTTTATTTTTAGCGATATTATACCTTATGGAATGACATACCAATAAAATAGGAAATTTATTTTTGAAGCTAAGACTTATTTTTGGGATGACCCATTTCTATATAAACATGGAAAGGATCTAATTATTCTAAGATGTGTACCATTAGAAGAAACATTTGAAATTATCCAAAAATGTCATAATTTTGATTTTGGGGGACATTTTTGTGTTGATAAAACAACATACAAATTTTTACAATCTGGACTCTATGGCCTACAAAATTTTTAGAGATGTTAATGCTTATATCAAAACTTGTGATAGATGTCAAAGAGTAGGCAATACTTTTAGAGATGTTAATGCTTATATCAAAACTTGTGATAGATGTCAATGAGTAGGCAATATTTCTTGAAGAAATGACATGCCCCTGAATTTTATGCTAGAAATTGAAATAATTGATGTTTGGGGATTAGATTTCTTGGGACCATTTATACCATCTTTCAAAAATTTACATATTTTCTTAGCAGTGGATTATGTATCCAAATGGATAGAAGTTCTCGCTTTACCTCGATATGATGCTCAAAGTGTTGCAAAATTTTTAAAAACAAACATATTTCATAGATTTGGGATGTCGAGAGTTATCAATACTGATGGGGGAAGTCATTTCAGAAATGTCATAATGGAGAAGTTATTAAAGAAAGATCATATAAATCATAGGATTGATACTGCATATCATCCTCAAACAAGTGGTTTGGCTGAATTATCCAATCGGAAAATTAAAAGAATTCTGGAAAAATCTGTAAATTCAACAAAAATACATTGGTCAGTCAAACTTGACTATGCTTTGTGGGCTTATAGAACTGCATAAAGAACTCTTATACGGATGTCCCCATATAGGCTAATATTTGAGAAACCTTGTCACTTACGAGTTGAACTTGAGCATAAAGCATATTAGTAGATTAAAGATTTCAATTATAATTTGAAAGATGCTGGTGAGAAAAGGTTATTGCAAATAAATTAGCTTGAAGAGATAAGGAATGAATCTTATGAGAGTGCCAAGATTTTTAAAGAATAGATGAAGATGTGGCATGATCGAAGGATTCTTACTAAAAATTTTCAGTCAGGGCGACAAATTTTGTTATATAATGCAAGGTTAAGATTATTTCCAGGCAAACTTAAGTCCAGGAGGATGGGCCCATTTATTGTGATAAAAGTTTATCCTTATAGAGCTGTGGAAAATTAAGTTCCTAAGTTTGAGAAAATATTTAAATTCAATGGAAATAAACAAAAACCTTATTTTATAGGGGATCAACATAAACTTAATGATGGAATAATGTTGGGTCAACCAGAATAAGCACTGGTTACGTCGGGCTGACGACATAAAACCAAGCGCTTTGAGGGAGATAACCAATAGTTATCAGTGTGTTTTTATTTTGATTTTTGTTTTATGTGTGATTAAGAAAATTGGGGTAGTATTTTTCAAACTATTATGTGTTAGTAAAGATTTTAAAACTTTATTTAGTGACCTAGATAAGTTAGAATAAGAATTTGGATGCTAAAGCAATTTCTAAATGTGTCTAAAAGTTATTGGAAGGATTTAGGTCTATATATAGAAGGGTTTTGTGAGGAATTTCACCCCAGATCATTTCTAGCCCTAAGAGTCTAAGAGATAGTGAGACTTAGAGAAAATGTCTTCATGGAAGAAAGATTTGAAGGAGAAGGAAGAAATCATGAGAAAGAGGTTCATTAGTCAAAGTGTACATAAGATGTATAACGTTTTCTTAGTCGTTAGTATTGATAAGATATCAGAGAAGATCAACAAAATTAAGAATAATATGACTTTATTAGAGACCAAGGTACTTGAGTTGCATGCACATCTAGGGCATATTGGATGGCAATTGAAGATGCAATTTTGCCACACAAGTTAAATAGAGGAAGCGAATAAGGCGGTGTTTGTAAAGCATAAGTGGATTGAAGAAGATAGTATTAGAGCTTATCACCACCGTCCGTTTTATCAACTCTATATTCCTGGATAGACTACTAAAAGATAGGAATTTGCCCCTTCAATTGAAGAATGAAATTAAGTATAATGTTAGAATTTGTGTGTTAGAAGTTGTTGTTTTCAAGTGGTTTTTTTTTAAGTCTTGTTTTTAGTATTTATGACTTCTTATATGTGTTAATTGTGGAATGATTGTTGTGTATTTGTATTTAAGAAAATTTTCTCATCCAAGACTATTTGGAGTGAGAATTAAGTATTTAAAGGTAATTGTACTTGTTTGTGAATTAATATAAGTTTATTTGTGTGAAAATTTGTGTTATTTTTAGGCTCGAATTGAAATAGTTATTATGGAGAATTTTGAGAGAGATGAGAGTTATAGGAAGTAAAAAATAGTCATTTAAGTGTTATGAGACCATTTAGTGGTGGTTTACTTTGGCAAATAGTGCATTTTACTTTAATTTCAAAATTTTGAAAATCGTGCACTAGCGCCTAAGCAGCGCATCTCGTGCTTAAACCCATACCAACTCGAGAGGCAGGCTCCTAAGCGCCACTTACCCGTGCTTAAGCACCGATTCACTAAAAAGGTTTTGCAAACGATTAAAAGTGAAATTTTGGCCCAAATATCACCATTTTTACGCCTCCCATCATCTTCAACCTCTTAAAATTACAAAATTGGAAGGCTTGGGCACATCTAGAGTGAAAATTTCTTGGTGCAATCAAGTGAAATTTGCTAAATCCAAGTTCCTTGAGGTAAGAGTGTTACTTCTATGCAAAAATTTTGTTTTCACTATGTATTTTGAGCACATTTGGAGAAATTTGAAAATTCACTATTCATGGTGAAAATGAGAAAAAGATCTATGGAATTGCATGGGAAGTGTAGTTTATACTTTGGAAGTTTAGTTTAGTAATTTAGACTTAATTTTTGAAGTTATTTTTGGAATTTTTAAATTTTGATGAATGACTCCAAGAATGAAGAGGAGCAAAGGAAAGAGCCGTTTTGATTCGAGTAAATATGTTAGTTCGAAGGCTCAGGATAGGTGCAGTGATGCATTCCAATCACGAAAACTGATTCAGGAGTGGTGTTTTAGGAATCCAGGTGGAGACATAGAGGAATTGATCGTTCACCGACAGTGGTAATGATTCTGTTGTTTCTCTGTTGTGGCGGTTTTTTTTGTTGATAGGGAGTTCTATGTGAATCTCCTTAAAGCTGAAGAAAATAAAGTCATGGTTCGAAAAAAGTTGGTACGTTTTTCACCGGAGGCAATCAACTTGTTTTATCATCTGCCACCTGGTACGTTATGTTTTTATGCAAATTATAGTCCAACTGAAGTGGAGTTAGATGAAATTATTTTTTACTTGACTATTGGGAGAGGACTTTGGAAGATCACTAATGAGAGGAGAGTCAACTTCCCAACTTCAAAGTTATGTGCACCTTCAAATGCCTGGCACTATTTTATTTCTGCTCGTGTGCTATCAACAAATCATCTCAGTGAAGTGACCAGAGAGAGAGATGTTAAATTATTGTATCGAGGAAGGAAAGCTCATCAACATAGGAGCTTTAATTTGTCGGACTATCATCAGTTCTGCCACTATCCTGACAACTACAGTTCTGGTATTTGCTTCCTTGATCCTTTCTTTATATGACCAAGCTGGAGTTAAATATGATAGCTAGGAGGAAGTATTGTTACCTCTAAAGCCCATTACTAAGGTGAATGTGAAGACTTATTATGAGCATTCTATTTTTGACTGGAGAGGAGGATTTTCTAGGGGTTATGGAATTGAGATGTTTGTTGCTTCTACCTCTGTTGCTTCTACATCTAGAACATCTACCTCAAGTGCTTCTACATCTAGATGTGAGTCTACTGAGACCCAAGATCAATTATTGCAAAGGATGATGGATAATATTAACTATACCGCTGATAGGGTACAAAATTTAGAGTGTTTTGCAGATCATACTGATAATTATAATAGGAGAAAAAGTGATTATGAAGAGAAATTTCACTCATCTTTGGAGAGACTCAGTAGGGATAGCCAATGAGTGAAATTTCCTCCATATCCTAGATACTCTGATTATGAGCCTGCAGAAGTTTGAGATAGCGGTGATTCAGAGGATGAGGAGTAGAACTGAGAGATTTATTTTTATGATTGTAATATGATATGAACTACATGGTCTGGGCTTGCTACATTTGCTTCTGTGTGTTGATTTGAACTATGTGATGTGGTTTGGACTTTTATATTTAAGTGGGAATTGTGATTTGATGTGTTTTAAAGTTTTGGACTTGAGACATGTATGCATGTTTACTTGTTTAGCTATTGTGATGTGTGAGACTTCTATTTTTAATTGTATTATAATGTTTGTGTTAGTTAGTAGTTTATTTTAAAATTGTAGAGTAGCAACTATTGTGAGTTTTGTGATTTAGTTAGTTTAGAACTTAACTTAATTCTATGTCTTTTGTAAAGTTGAAAATCTTGTTAACTTAGGTCTTAAATATTAAGCTTAAGAAACTGTTATCCTGTATTTTTCTTTTATCGTGTTTGTGAGTTTGTTTTTATGTTGAGATTGTGAAGTCAAGTTTATGTGTTAGTTTGCTTTTATGTTTATACCCACTATTTAGAAATCTATTGAATCTCTACATGTAGAATTGAAATTAAGATATTAGAAAATTTGATCAAAATTAATTTTACTCCTACATGTAGTAATCCTTGCCTAAAAAGAAAAGAAAAGAAAAAAGAGAAAAAGAAAAAAAGAAGAGAAAAAGAAAAAAATAGGAAAAAAAAAGAAAAATAAAAAATATGAGGGAGGAAAAGCTTGAGGATTAGTGCCTAATCAAAAATTTGTTCTACATTTGATCTTTTTAAAGTATAAGATTTGAGAAAATTTTAAGCATATAGATATAATATAGTAAGTAAAATTATTCTTAATAAAAAATTTTAAGTGGAGATAATAAAATAACTAAATTTTAAATTTGAAAGATTTACAATATACTTTCGAATTAGATAAGAACTCATATTTTCATCTTTCTTAACATTAAAAATTTCTAAACTTTAAGTTTGTCTCATTTACTGAATATTTTTTCTAAAATGGACTACTATATTTGTAAATTTAAATTTTAGTAACTCCTAAAGAAACTCATATACATATCATACATATTTAGTTTTTTTAAGATTGAAGTGTCAACTGAGGACAAGTAACATTGCATTTTGAAGTTAACTCTCCATGACTTTTGTTGAGTTTCTCCCCGGATCTCTGACGGGGAAACTCTCCATGACATCGCGATATGGGCTAGCTATAAAGTTTTCCCATTTCATGAACTCCTCAAGACTTTGCAAAGAAGGCTAGCTACAAAGCTTCTCTCACTTTGCCAAGTCTGACCTCTCAGCTTCTCCAAGTAAAGCTGGGGAACCCAAAGCAAAAGGAGTGAGAGACTCCAACCCATTAGGACTTATGCTAAGGCTCACAACAAAGGGGAGACACTCGGCTCTACGGAGGGTGTTTGGCCATGCACAGGAAGTCCTAACCTAAAGGCTAGCTTTAGGAAAACCTATGATCCATCACGCAGGCATGTCGTTGAGCCGGCGTACGCACCCCATGTGGGCGATCAAACTCTCACGCCTAGACACCACTAAACCTAGGGCTAGCTAGGAGTTTATGGGATCTAGACACCATGACAAATGCGGACGCATTCTCTTTATGTTGAAGGAGAGCCCACATTTCTGTCGAACCCCGGCGGTGCTCTGATTCGCCCGCCAACATACCTCGCAAAACATGCAAGGAACAACGAAAAAGCCAATGAGGGCAAGAGGTATGCAAGTACCAAAAATAAAATAATTTGAGAATAAAACAATGCATCAAAACATATACCTTCATAGGAGAAGTCGCTTGACACCTGCAAAAGAGGGGAACCCACGAGGATGCCGACAAGAAGAAGTGTTGGCTGAGGCCTTTCCCTTGAGGTCGAAAACTATTGCAACTCCTCGAACAGTGACGTTGCTTGCTGCCTAGTGGCATCAAGGATCTTTGTCCAAGTTTCTATTCATTTGGAAGATAGGATGGTGATGCGTAGAGGCCGGGAGCGATGGAAACGCAGAGGAGAGCCCAAAATCTGAAGCTCTTCTTGCTGATTTTGCTCCAACATAAATATGACGCCATTAAAACGAAAGCCGACGAGATGGAAGAAATCTAGAAATGGTCGACCAAGAGGAAAAAGAAACCGGAGAAAGAGGAGCTGCGATTCAACCAGGCGCCTGGAAGAAGCGGGCGTCGGTGACTTCAACCAGCGGTTGGAGGAAGCCGGCAAGGCCCACTGGCGGCTTCACTGGCCGAGAGGTCTGCAGTGCGAGGAGAGGCGAGGGAGAAGATGGTGTGGCTAGAATAGGGGGGAAACAACATGTCGGATTTGGGGAAGGAGGCGGCAATTAGCATTCCCTGGTGAGGAACGGTCGGCGGTGAGCTTTGGGCTTGACGTGGGAGACCAGAGACATCAACATAGAGAGCTAGGGTTTGCGAAAACGGCATTGGGGTCTGTGGAGATGGGTATGGGAGGCATGCAATCCTTTTAAAAGAAGAAAAGGATAATAATAATAATATTATTATTATTAAATTAATCATCAATCTGCATATTTCTAGCTCTGATGCTACATCGTGGTGAAATAAACGTCCCTCTTAGGTAAAATCGACGTTATGAACGCACTGATGCAGTTCGTTTCTCCGTTCGGGGTTGTTTGGCCACTTTTTCAATGATCGAGCTAAAAATGATAATTTGTACATTTTAACACACCCGCAAAGCCATGGAGAAATAGACATCCTCCCTATGTGAAATTGGCGTCCCAGATGCTCGCGCAGTCTTTTTCATCATCTGGGGTCTGTCGACACTAAAAAGTTGGGAGTTGTGAAGTTGTCGGCACTGGGATGGATATCCTAGCACCCATTTTAATTTAGTTTAATATATATAATTTGGAAAAATGTTATTTTAAATTTTAAAAATACAAGACCGAACCGATCTCATATCGCTAGTAGTTTAAATAAACGAGCCTAATACTACAAGTAGTGCACCTATCCCAAAGAATAGATACATTAATTACTGGTGAAAGCTTTATTAAATAAACTAAATATTGTAGGACACCCGTTTAAGTTTATGAAACCATTTTATGTTGACGGATATTTTTCCCTATTTAATACGAAGAATTAAATAGGTTTTTTATTAAGTTGGGTTCGGAAAATCATTTTATATGGCGAGCCTCTATAGGTGATTACATCTTAAATAACCAGAGTCACCTAAGAAAACTCTCATAAAAAATCAGGGGATATTATCTTCAAAGAGGTCAATAGATTAGGACTTTTCGAAGAGATCAGACAAATAGGTGTGAAAGGGAAATGGCTCAAATTTGGAACATTTTATTTTGAAATCCAAAGGAAGAAGAACTAGGGGATGTCACAGATCCTGAGGAGAACCTCAGTGACTTCCCAAGCTATCCTATGGTTTGGCTTCAATTTAGAGGAGAAATATTTAAATGTTTCATCCTGCCAATTTTATTAGTTAGGGCTTACATTCATGTGAGACAATCACACAAATAGCCTGGAAGATATGAGAATTTAGGTCATGACGAACGACAACCTCGAAATCCTAAAGCAGGTTAGGGCTTAAATTGCATAGCAGAGCTATACAAAAGTCTAAAAAAAAGTTAAGGGTTTATGTTGCATAAGCAAACAACCTTGAAGTACTTTGGCTTGTTGTTTAGTCCTAAGAAATGGTTTAACTGGTGAAGATATGTTTTGATGTTGAAGATGACTGTGCTGCGCACAATGCTAGCTCCAAGCTCCTGGTCATAGCAAATTTAAGTTTTCTAATGTGTCAAGTCATGATGTTAAATCAAATGTTCCAATGGTTATGGTTCTTTAATTATTATGACTCATATTGAAGTTGATTAGAGCGACACTGGTTATGATCCTATGGTTCCCTCGTTCTGGTACCACCATTTTCTTTCGGATTCACTTAGTCCAAATGAATTTACTAAACTCATCTCAATGAGTTCCATACTTTCATTTAGACCGTGGGAAGTCTTGTTAGCAACCGTAAGTTACCTCCTCCAAGGGATTCTCGGTCATCTGATAGAGACATCTTAATTTAGTTACAATTGTTGTTTTGTAATGTTTGTGATTAAATTTTGAGTTGTCTTATATTGTGAATGTTTTGGCGGTGAATTTTTTCTTGATTGATTTTAGTTTTGGGTTTGGTTTCAGTTTTGACATGCAAGGTGAGATCGTTGTTTATCATGCAAGTTTATGAGTATAAAAGTACAGTGTAGAGTGTATAAGAAAAGAAAGTATTGTAAACTGTAAAAGCGTACCTGACGAGTCTTCTTGTTCCTCCACTGAAATTTTAGTACCTACAAGGCATATATAAATATAATTTTGCAGGAATTAAAACATGCTTATAAGAAAATAAAAAATACAAGTTTGAGGTGTGTCTACCAGATCCTATGTCATATCTTAACGAGTCTAAATTTTGATGGCGATTTCAGTATACAAATCATAATAAGTCCAGATGCCCTTCAAGATTTCCAAAGGCTCGTGAAGAAGTTTCGGGTAATACCCTAGACATTTCATAGTCCCCAGAATTATTTCAAGTTTGTTTTAATCTTTTTATATTTGCTATATAGTTCATCTAGTTAATTCCCTCATGCTCACTGAATTATGATGTTTTGATTATCTCTTAAATGGGGTAATTATCACTTGATATCTCACTTATGATATATATGGGTAAAGGCCCTTGGGGGCAACTTGACTTAATTAAGGAATTTGATTTTAAAGAATGGGCTTGTAGTGTTTTTAAAGATTTTAAATTAATTATAAGTTATTTTCTAAACCTCATTAGACAAAATTTTGATTAAGCATTGCTCACTATTAAGCCCTTAAGATTTAATGGGTAGATTTGTAATTTCAAGAAAAAAGGGTTTTCAACATTTATATTCTTAATTCTTATCACGAGTTATAAATCATCTCAAAACCATTAGTTGGGGCACAAAATCAATGAGTTATAATTTTTTAAAGTCAAACCCCTCACCTTAATATCTCCCTATTTAAATATTCTTCCAAGTTTCATTAATTTAGAAAAATTACAAATTTATCCTTTATAAAATCAAAATGAGGTTGGTTACTACCACTTATCCCTTTAATCTTTCAATCATCAAGACATATTATTTAAGATCATTTATTGTCCATTTTACCCTTTGGTTAAGCGTAAATATTAATTAAACCTTAAATTTCAAAATTGTCTTTTTGCCCCTAAGGCCTTAATACCCTATAATTAATTAAAATAGACTCAAATGACTTGAAAATTTTATGTTACCTCACTCATGGGTTAATTAAAACATTAGAGGAGAAAATGTGATTTTTATGAATTTATTTAATTTTATAATTATTTTTAATTAAAAAATAGAGATTTTCAAAGAAAAATTAATAACTCAATCAACATAAAGCTTCTATCATTAATAAAATTATTCAAGGTTTACCTAGGTTAAAGGACCACTTGGACCAATTTTCATGAGTTGTAAAAATTTAATTTAATTATTAGAATTATTTGTTGGTTTTGGGTATTAATTAAATATAAAATATTATTTAAGTAGAAAATTAAGTTTTATATTTTAGTTAAATCTCCCTAAGTGTAGGAAACTCAAAGAAATAAATTTCATATTTTTATGATTTATATTTTATTTATTGGAATTATTTTAGTGAAAAATAAGAGAAAATTCATTTTTAAGTTTTTAAAATTAATATCTTGACTTAGAAAATTAGGAAAATTATTTTTATTGGTTATAAGTGATCAAGAGGCCAAATTTGACATTTTAGTGTGTTTTTACATTCTTGTGATTTTTGTGATTTTTAATTAATTTTTAATTGTTCAAAAGCTCAAAAATGAAGTATTTATTTTAATTCAAATTTTATTTTTTTTAGGTTCCTTAGTTCATAAGAAGCTCCCAAAACAAATTTGGTGATTTTTTGAGTTTTATTTTAAATATCATAATTATTTTAATGCCAAAAGTGTGATTTCACTTAATTAATTCATTTGAATGATCAAATTAACTCTAATTGACTTGAAATTTATATGAGGAGCTCCTCTAAATTTAAATTACAGTGGAGAATAATTTTCATGTCATTTATATTTATAATTACTTCAAATTAATTTTCTTTCCATTTTTAGGATTGGTGATAATTAGGATTATTTTGAATAATTTAAAATAATTTTATATTTTTCCTAGAATTCTTTGACCACAGTGAACCTACCAAAACAACTTTTATATTTTTCTGATAAGTATTTTAATTTTTATAATTATTTCACCAAAATAGGCATGATATACTTGAAAACTAGTGATCTCTGTCTAGAGATCTTCTCTTACCTTGTAAAAATGAGAAAAACCTCCTCATAACAAGTAAAATCAAAGCCCAAAAATGAAGCCATGGTGAAATGTCTATGCAAATGGAAAATCAAAGTAAGGAAAACACCATTTAACTAATTAAAAAATATACATGCTTCAGATGGACATGATAATATTTCCACATTATTCTCCTCTATTCAATGAATAAGAGGGTATTTTTATTTTTATTTTTTTTTGTGATTTTTCAACACAAAGTTATAGATTTTTGAAGTTCTAGCAATTTAAATAATTCAAATATTATTCTATTTTTCAACTTATCTCACTTATCCTCAAAAGCATCGAACAGACGTGTGTCGCGGCGGTATTGGTTGTCGCCATCTGAGTCAGCCTGCACTTTTTAAACCCTCCATTCATCTGGTGAAATCACAACCCTCCATTCGATACACGCTCGATCGGACGGTCCGCCGTCATCGTCCCCAAAGCCTCTAGCCTGAGAACCATCCACCTTTAAATCCTAATATCTCTCTCAATTCTTAATCAAATCAAGTGCGGTTTGTTCTTATAGATTTATCTTGACTAGGAGAACATATCCATATGGTTAATCAACCCTTAAATCAACTCTATAAGAATGGAGAATTTAAAGAAGCTTGGTTTAAGTTTGTGGCTCAATACCTTTACCCAAGAGGTGTAGCCTTGATTGGGTGCGTCTAAAAGCTTGCCTTGAATCCAAAGAGCTCTAAGATGAAGCCTCAAGCAATAGTGAAATTCCTAGACCCAATTTCAACCAAGGATGATTTGGGGTGTTCATCAAAGTCCACCATAGGGTGCTCTAGTGATGGGGCTTTTGGGGGGATCTTCCTCTGTCACTTTGAGGATGGTGTGGGTGCAATTAATTTGAATTTGGTGGAGTTTTTGGGGGTATCCTATTTTGGCCTTGAATTTGAGCTCTGAAATTGAGCTCAAGCAGTGGGCTTGAGTGGCTAAGGATGGGGGGATTGAACTCAAGAGATGTCATGAAGGCTTTGGATGACTTAAGGATTTAGGATTTTAAGATTAAAATTGAACTTGGGCTAAAATTTAGGCTAATTCAATGTTGAGTTTTATGCAAGAATATGTCATTAAGGCTTTGGAAGAGTTTCAAGAGATTTTGAATTGAATTGGGAGGTTAATTTGGGGAATTTAGGCATATGGTCAAAATTGGGACTTTTTGGATTTGGGTAAAATTGGGTTTGTAATTGGATCAAATTGGGCTTGAATTATGTTTAAATTAGGATTGGGGATGCTTAATTTTGATTTGTAATTTAAATTGGGCAAGATTGGGGTCAATTGGACCAAAGTTGGGGTTAATTTGGGGACATTTGGGCCTTTAAGGGCAAATTGGGGTTCTTGGTCAAATTGGACTAAGTTGGTCAAATTGGGTCAAATTGATGATCAGAAATTGAAATTGGGAATATTTTGGATGATTTTGGAATTTTTGGGAATTTTTGAAATTTTTAGGTCATGAGGGACATTTTGGTAATTTTGGTAATTTTTGGGGGTTTTTTGAAAATTTTATAATTTTGGTGAATCTTGGTCAATTTGGGTAGTGGAGAGTGGTTTGATATGATTTTTGGATAAATTTTTTGGTGTTTTTGGATAATTTTTTATTTTTTAGCAAAAATTAGGGTTGTAAGGGTATTTTGGTAATTTGGTGGTTTTGGGCTAAAATGGGCCAACAAGCCATGAAGCAATGCCAATCCAATAGTAGCCATGTGAGGACTCATTTTGGATGCTCAACATATTGGTCCTAACCTCTTAGCCAGAGACTAGGGGTATAGCCTCATCCATATGAGCTTTCCAAAACGATTTAGGAGACCAACCCAAGGGATCTTAGGGTTTGGGGTAGGTGAAAGAGTGTGTGCAAGCTAGCCCAATCAAGACCATATCACCCACAGTTAGTCCTAAGGTCTGACCATCCTATGGGGGACTCCCCATGAACTTCTCCATATTGACCCCACCTACTAGCGGCTAGAGGTTAGGACCAACATGTGGGACTTCAAGTTGAGCAAAGAAGAGTTTAGAATTTCTAATGGTGAGGGTTCCTTTTCTAGTTCTCTAAAAATAGTCAACAGGAAAGTACTATGGCTAGATCCTAGGCTACAAAAGAGGAAAAAGCTAGACCTCAACAAAAAATGAGGTCAACGAATAGACCCCCAATAGGTGTGGTGTGTTAGGCAAGCACACCGCGCGTATTGACGTTGACCGGCGAGATCAACCAAGCCAACACAAATTTTTAAGTCAACAGACCTAGAACAAAGAGTAGAATTGAGTGATATTTATTTCTTTTGGGGATTTAACAAGTGAACATTCGATCGAAATTGAGGATTCAGAACCCTTGCTGGGGATTAGAAGGCGAATTTCAAATTATCAGGTTTCAGGTATATTGAAAGACAAGAATTAGGATTCAAGTGTTACCCCAAAATGGGAATTGATATTCAGGTATCAATTCTGGAAGAAGAATCAGATGGCTTACTCCATTTAAGGTGGTCTTAAACTGATCTCGAAGAATGGGAGCGGGATGACTTGAATTAATCGAAGGGCTTGTCCCCTCAACCCCTAAAGTTTGATATTTGGACCATTGCAAAACAATGTGGAATCTGATGTCTGTATCCTCTTCCGCTAAAATTTAATTTTTGAACCATTGAAAAGCAATGCGAAATCAAACATCTGTATCCTCTTCCTCTAAAACTGATATTTGAACAATTGCAAAGCAATGCGAAATCATGTGTTTGTATCCTCTTCCTCTAAAATATCGTATAATTTGATTTGAAAGATTATGATAGGAGGGACTCCTAAAGCAACATGGAATCAAATTTAAAAAATCCTCAACCTCTAAAATATTGTATAATTATATTTGAAAGATTGCAATAGGAGGGACTCCTAAAGCAACGAGGAATCAGATATAAAAATCCTCAACCTCTAGAATATCGTATGATTTGATTTGAAAGATTGCAATAGGAGGGACTCCTAAAGCAACGTGGAATCAGATATAAAATCCTCAACCTTTAGAATATCGTATATTTTGATTTGAAAGATTGTGATAGGAGTGACTCCTAAGCAACGCGGAATCGGATATAAAATCTTGAATCTCTAGAATATTGTATAATTTGATTTAAAAGAATGTGATAGGAGGGACTCCAGAAGCAACACAGAATCAAATATAAAATCCTCAACCTCTAGAATATCGTATAATTTCATTTGAGATTACGATAGGAGGGACTCATAAAGCAACACTGAATTGGATGTAAAAATCCTCAACCTCTAGAATATCGTATAATTTGATCTGAAAGATTCTGTTAGGAGGGACTCCTAAAGCAATGCGGAATAGGATAAAAACCCTCAACCCCTAGACTATCATATAATTTAATTTGAAAAATTGCAATATAAGGGAAAATTAATGCAACATGGAATCGAATATAAAATATTCAACCTCTAAAATTTTATATTTGAACCATTGCAAATCAACACGGAATTGGATGTTGGAATCCTCATCCTCTAGAATATCATAGAATTTGATTTCAAAGATTGCAATAGAAGGAGATCCTAAAGCAACGCAGAATCAGATATAAAATCCTCAACCTCTAAAATATCGCGAGTGCGGAAAATTTTCTCTTGTGGAAAGTGGAAAATATAGGGAATTTAAAGAAATCAAACAACCCTGCACCGACCCTCAAATTTCGTTTGAAAGGTTGCGATAAGAAGGGTTTCTAAAGCAACGTGGTATTAGAAGTAACATCCTCAACCTCTAAAATAACGTGTGAACCACTGCAACGCAATGCGGAATCGGATATCGGAATCCTCATCCTCTAAAATATAGTGTTTTGAATTTATGGGAAATTCGTGGATTTCTTGAAGATTAAAAGTGGTGAGGAAAGATTTGGGCCCTCAAGTTCTGTCGCTCTGCTTTGTTTATTTGATTATTTTATGAGTTTCCTTTTGTTGTTTTGTCTTTTTTTTTCTTTTTGTTAGGATTTGGACCCAGTTTTAGACAAGCACGGCGTTTGAGCTTCTAAGAATGAGTATTTGTCTCTGAAACATCACGAGGCACGATACTTTTTGAACTATCGTCCACTGACAAATGACAAGCGTAGAAAACAGCCCATTCCTTAAGGTACTATCGAAACTATATTCTTTCAAGTACACAAAAAAGATGCATTATTTCTACAGACACCGCAATTGAAGAGGCCGCAAGTTAGTAGCTTTGTTTGTAGCAGTCATCATTTGATTTGTTGCAGATTCTGTAAAGGTTGTTGAAGTTGTCTTTGAGAAATCTTTCTGAGATTCTTCAAATTGACATTGGAATTGTATTTGTTGGGCACTGAAAGATATGACTTCAGGTTTGAATTTCCATTAACTGCTAATATCATCATCATTTCTTTAATTCTTTCTTTCTAAGCCTGAGCAGATTTTAGAATTTTGGTCATGTGATCAAAATATTTTTCATTTTCCAAAGATATTTCTGAGCCAATTAATAACTAATGAAAAGACTCAAGATAATTGATTTTTTATTGAATATAATATCAGAAGAATTTTCTTAAGAGAACATTTTAAGTCTCATTTATTAGAGAAAACTCGGACACCAATTTTTTATTATACATCCACCGAAGCTTCTTCTCAGGGAGACTCTTATTTTTGCTTTGATTTTTTTATCAAACTTTTTACACAATCTTTTTTTTTCTCTTTTTTTTTTATTTTCCCTATGTTTTGTTGAGAATTACTATATCTGGTAGAACATGATTGAAGGATTTTGAATGTTTGAATTCAGACACCAATTTTTGATTTTATGCTCACCTCAAGCTTCTTCTCGGGGGATTTTCACACAATTTTTTTTGCTCTCTTTGTTTTCTGAGAATTACTATATCTGGTAAAAATATTTCTTTTAAAGATTTTGAATGTCCAAACTCCTTTGACTATCCTCAAATGTTTCTTAAGTTGAATTCTGAGATATTATAACTCATTCAAAAGTCATGACCCAATCACGTGGCAGGAAATTAAAAACACATGATATCTCAGATAATTACTCGTATTTCAACCACACTATCTTATTTTGAAATCAACTTAGGACACTGTCCAAATTCTTTAAAGTGGATGACTTAGTTATTAGGGCATTAATTTCATTCTCCCCTGAAGTCATAGTCTTATCAAAATATCCAATTTTTCTTTTGAGGTGATGAGCTTTCTAAATATTGAACGATTCTGTACAACAACAAACTTTCTTTTATTTCATTCATCGCGATGGGAGGGATGGGATTAACTAACATTGATCCTACTAAAATCCCCATTTACACCGATTGAGTAATAAAAAGATAAACTTTACCATTTCCTAATAGGGGAAGGTTTGAACTTCCATTTTCTAGCCTGTATGAAAATGTTTGGATCTGGCTCACCCTTTTCCTTTGAAGCCTTCACCTGAACTGTGTTCAACTCGACATCGGCTGCGTAGGGGTCAATTGGGACAAGGGGATCAACCGAAATCATATTAATGAAACTTCTTTCAGATTTTTTCAAATATTCTTTTGGGATCATTATTTTCTCATTCCTGAAATTCTCCTCGAGCAAGTCTTTGAAACTGCAATACTCCTCTATGGTGTGTCCAATGAACCTGTGGTATGGGCAATACCTCCGATGTCCTTTCTTGTTGACCTCATCAGGCTTTTTCGGTTTAGGCAACCTGAACTCGGGATTTTTGATCAGACTGCGGAACATCTTTTTCGCTGCTTCATTTAAAATTACCCTTTTGCCCTTGAGGCTCTCCACTTCATTACTCATGAAATATAACTTAAATGACTTTGAAATTTTTAAAGTACCCCAGTCATGGGTCAATTAAATTATCAGAGGAGAAAATGTGATTTTTTAAAATTTTATTTAATTTAAATATTTATTTTAACTCAAAAATAGGATTTTTAATATTAAATTATTTAACTAATCAAAGTAAAACTTTTGGTCATAGGAAAATAATTAGAGGTTTAGCTAGGTCAGAAGACCTCTCGGTCAAAATTTTATAATTTTTCAAATTACATTTTAATTTTCATAATTATTTATTTAATTTAGTGATTTAATTAAATAGAAAATTGTTTTAATTTCAAAAATTACTTTTTACATTTTTATTAAATTAATTAAGTCCAAAAAACTTAGAAAAATAGACTTTTCATTTTTTTTCAAATTTTATTTTATTTATTATAATTATTTTAATGGAAATTTAGAGAAAAAACATTTTTAACCTTTAAAAAATTATAATTAACTCAAAAAAATTAGGAAAAATATTATAATGCATACCAAGTGAACAAGAAGTAGTTAGGAATATTTTAGACCATTTTTTTGTATTTTTACAAATTTTAATTATTTTTAATTCAAAAATATGCTCAATAATAAAGTATTTATTTTAATATAAATTTTATTTTTCTTAAATGGCCCTAATCACAAGAAACTTAGAAAACTACTTTTCATAATTTTTCTAATTATATTTAATTAAATATAATTATTTTTGTACAAAAATGTCATTTTACTTAGAAAGTTAACTTCAGTGCTCAAACTAAATCAAATAAATTTCAAATTTTTATAGTGAGTTAGAATGAGTGTTATTTATACCATGGAATAATTTTTATTAATTTTTTGAAATGTATTAATTTTTTTTTACTTTAATGATTTTTTTAGGCTTAATTAACTATACTAATTTACATAAATATTCAAACTTAATTTATTTTTTTCCAAGAGTCCTCTGACCATAGGAACCTAGCAAAACAAGTCTCATAATTTTTTGAATTATATTTTAATTTATATTATTTTTTTAAGCAAAAATATCCATCCAAGCTTGGAAATTAGGGTTACATGTATAGAGATACTCTCTGACCTTAGAAAAATCAGAGAAAATCCCTATTAATAAGATAAGTCAACATCTAAAGTCTGAAGCCATGATGATTATTATTTATCTAATTAAAATTAAAAAACTTCAGAGAGTATTTAATTAATTAAAAATTATAGTTACATCAAATAATTTTTATTTTTATTTCAAATTGTTCTCCTTTGTTCACTGGGAAACAAAGTATTTTTATTTTATTTTTATGATTTTTCTACACTAAGATAAGAATTTTTGAATTTCTAGAATTAATTAAAATAAAAAATCTTTTAATTTTGTACTTATCTGACTCAGCTGTCGCGTCATTCTTAGCCGTCCGAACTCACATGCGTCGCTCTACCATTTGACGCTGCCGCTTGAGTCAGCTGCCACGCATCTGTGCTTTATCGTTCCATCCTCTTGTCTAGTGTGATCTGGACCATGTAACCGATATACGCAAAAATGAATGGCATCTATTCATCATCCCTGATCATTCTAACCCCAGAATCGTCCAACATAAAACCCTAAGATCTCTACCTAGACTTAACCAAACCACTTCGAGTATGTTCCTACACATCTATATGGCTACATCTGTATGAAATACAAGTTGTCTTCACAATTGATGAAATCGAAGGCATTTTTAGGGTTTTTGAAATATACCTTCGCCAATGAGGTGAGGCCTCAATTGGGCACTTATGGAAGCTTCAGTGGAGTCCAACCAACCTCCTAAAAGTGTCACTTTGCTCTTGTGTAAGCTTCAAGTATGATTTTGATCAAAGGGTGGTGCGGCCTTGGTCTGAGATGGGTTAAAAGGCTCAATGGAGGGAGATTTAGATGGGGAACTTCCTCGTTTAGTATGAGGAAGCTTTTGGAAGATTCAATTTAAAGTTTTATGGGGTTTGTTGAAGCGACAGGAAAAGCCTTTGATTTTGAGTTCAAAAATGAGAGATTTCAGTAGAGTTTCCCCCAGGAATTGAGCACTCCTTAAAGTTGGCAAAAAAGGGGGCTTCTAATAGCCATGGCCAAGGGGAGGGCCTCAGGCTCTGATTGGCTGGTGCAAGAAGGCTGAGGTAGAAGGGTGAGCGACGCAAGCATCCAATAGGGAAGTGTCACAGTGGATGGGCTAAATTTTAGGTTTAAAGGGGGAAAGGTCCCCTCAGATTTGAGTTTTTTGATGACTAGGGTGGCTGGCCAGAGGTGAGGTGGTGGCTAGGTGGTTCAGGGGAGCCAGAGGAATCCTTCATTATGATTAGTTGGGTGGCTAGATGGTTGATGGCAAAGATACATTTGGTTTAGCCAATTTTGGAGGGATATCCCTAATTTATGGGACCCTTGGTCCATGGCTCAACTAGGTTAGGCTAGGTGGATCTAGGTTGGTTCATGGGGTCAAAATGTTGGTTGTAGTGGGCTTGGGTTGGTCAGTTTGGTTTGATTTGGTCAAATGTATGGCTTGGGTTCAATATTCGAGCTTTGGGTTAAACTTGGGCCTAGGTTGGGTTTAGGTCAAATGATTGATCAATTTGGCTAGAATGATTGTCATGAGAAATTTTTCATACCAATTGGATGATTTTGAAATGATTGGGAAGGTAAATTTGGTGGAATTTGGCCATATGGTCAATTTTGGGCATTTGGGTTAGACTTGGGTTTGGATTGGGCTAGGGTTTGGATATGATTCAATTGATGGTTCAATTTGATGTGGGTGATTGTCATGAATAGTTTTAGACATTGATTGGGTGGAATTTTTTAGTTAAGAGGTTCAATTTGGTGAGATTTGAGCTTTCATGAGGTCACCCTATTTAAGCCACGAGACTAAGGGAACTCCCGTTATGGATCCTCCATTTGTTAGCCTTAGCCAAACCCTAGCCCAGGGCTAATGGTTTAGGGGACCATCCACATGAGTTTCCAAAAATAGTAAGGAATCAACTAAGCATATTTTGTTGGGGTTGAGGTTGTGAGTTCAAGTGCAAGTGTATGTGTGCAAGACCAACCAAGACCACACCACCTTGGGCTAACCCTAAGGCCAAACAGTTTTATGGAGACTCCTCTTGAGCTCCTCCATATTGGTTCTGCCTACTACGTGCTAGAGGTCAGAACCAACATGTGGAACTTCAAGATGAATAAAGAAGAGTTTATAATTTCTAAAGTTAAGGGTGTCATCACTAGTACTCTAGAAATAATCAATAGAGAAGTCATATGGCTAGATCCTAAGCTTCTAAGGAAGAAACTAGACCTCAACCAAAAGTGAGGTCAATAATGGGATAATTAAATCATCAAGGTTCATTGAGCACTGGTTAAAATATCTCCACTGAATCTTAATTTAGCTTCGGATGATTAATTTAATAACATAATAAGTTCAAATGAACTCCAAATGATTCAGAAGACTTTAAAAGTTATTTAGTGTTATGTCATGAACACTTTTGTAATTCTTTAGAAATTTTGTAGGATAATTGAACTTATTATGCATGTTCAAGAAAATCATCCTTAAAAATTTTTAGGGACTCACCAAGTTATGCCTTCGGATCCGATAATTCACTTAAATCAATAAAAATGCCCTAAACTACTTATCCAACATTTATGACCCAATGCATAAGGATTTAATTCTTCTCTAAGGTATTTAAATCCTTATAAGCAAATGGCATATTTCTTTTGCCACATATGGATCATCAGGCTTGTGTAAGTCTGAGGTCTATGTGGTTAGGGTGATGTCGATAATGCTAATATGTATTAAGTGAGGGATATGAAGTGGGATTTGGAATAATATCTCCTATCTCAAGGACCTTCAATAAGGGGAGAGGATAGGACTGACGATATTATTAACCGACGCTTAATAAGATTGTCCTCCCCGATGCTCTTAGTTTGCCAATATTCTTAGCTTGATTAGAGTAATTAACATGTGGACTACACTGCTTTACAAAAACATTTCATTCAATTATCCTATTAACAACAAAACTTATTTTTCCTATTAAGTAAATCCTACATGCATGAAAATTATATTAAAATGAAATCTTATAAAGGTCCATGACTAATCACTTGTATTGAGGTTAGGACTGCCTTCCATAGCTTAACGGGTTGGTAGCAATTATTCAAGGTTGGGAAGCACACAGTCCAGCTCTGAGCCCACACCTTTACCAATGTCTTATATTTAGTCATGGTCTTTCATATGCAACCACGGGTTTCTTTTACTTATTCATGTTTTCTTACGACTCGCTTTTCAAATTTTCATATTAAATGTTCCTGTTTACTTTCTTGTAATTTATTTAAATTTCCTGCAAATATATTATGCATTATGATGTTAGACATGCAGCGGCAGCGGAGGCCCAGGTACGTATTTGTATTTCATGTACTACAATTTTCTTTTTTACCTTACAGCATTTTTTACTTTTATTTATTTATTTTACATACAAAACTAAACTAAAACCAAAAATGATAAAAACACATTTTCAAAATTAAATCAACACTTTCAAAACACTAAACGAATATAATACACTCCTTTTGGGTTTACAAGAATTTCTCGGATGGGGTAACCTATGGTTGTTGATCCCAAATTTGTAATATAGTTGTGTAAAATATATAAAGTTGACTCCGCTATGTGATAGTGCGAAAAACTTGATGCTTTAAATATAATTAAGAAATTTAAGCAATTAATGTTGGGACTTTATACAAGTATATATATCGTTATCAAGTAATAAAGGACTTTCTATTTTAAGTCCCAAATATCAATCCCACGGGGAAGATTGAAATTTGACATGATAAATTTAATAGGAAATTCACAGAAATTTAAACAAAATTACCGTCACTAATTTTGAATGTTGAGATATTATTAAAACTTAATTATTTAACTATTAGTAAAACTGAAATGCAAAGTTTAAATAGTAACTACTAAACTATTAAACTATGTTTATGAGATGAAGCTTTCTTATGTGAAAAAACATCTTTCCCACTACAATGAGATTTTGGATAAAATTAGATAAGATAAATGGTTTTAATATGTATTGTGTCAAATAGGAGCAGTTTTAATTCTCTACCCTGATACAGTATTATAGAAAATCATTAGCTAATCTCAAGTTTAGTCCCTAAATCCAAGGCTAGGCTAGGAGAATACTGGCTCCCACTCTAGAGCTCCGACTTCCCTTCACCTGAAGGCTAAATCTCGCTTTAGTTTTTAAACACTAAAACTGAATTGGGGATTTTAGTCTGTCACCATAAAATCTCTAATTCTACACCCAATAATGTATATTTCCCAATTTATTTGCACTTTATTCCAAGAACAAAATACTCCTTCAAGGAATCCAATGTGATCCTCACTACATTGTAGAGCTCATACACCATTTCCCGGATCATATGTTTCACAACACATTTTTACAATTCAATTGGCCAGATCGAAAAGTAAATTCAGTTTTGTCGGCGATTATTTTGGGGTTGGTTTGTGGGGTTGCCCGTAAGAAGCTGTCGGTCATCAGAATCAAAATTCCGTCGCCTGCTTTGGAAGGACGTTGAAGTGTGAAATCAAACTGACCCCATAATTTTCACAGTTTAAAATGAAAGAGCATTGTACCTCAAATCATGTATCTATCCCAAAGAATAAACACAAGACTTGAGGATGAGGCTCGATCAAATAAACTAAGGAAAGTATGATGTCCGTTTGGTCTGC
>JXCR01095569.1:0-31221 GCA_002079205.1 Phalaenopsis hybrid cultivar | reverse complement strand
TATATAAACTTGATGAGTAGTATTTCAAGCCAAAACGAGCCAAACACGAACAAACACATCTTAATTCATGTTCGGCTCGTTAACTTTTCGAACGAATTTAACGAGCTGAACACGGGCTTCTTAACGAGCCGAACACGAGTTGTTCGCGAACAACGAGCCGTTTTGACAGCCCAAGTTACATGCATGCAAATATGAAAGTTCGAAAGTGTTAGATATGTAAATATATAATAATTTTATGGTATGTATGTAAATGTGCCCAAAATCTATCCTTTTTCAATATTTTTACAAGAGTTATTTCAATAAATCAAACAAAAAAAGAAAATAAAAACAGCATAAATTTGCAGTCCTCGCCCTCTTAAAATCATGCAATTACATATTTACAGCTCTTCTTCCCCCTCATTTTCATACTCCACAACATCACACAGAAGAGCTCTTGGGCTGTGCTTCCAACTGAACTAAAACTCAGAAGAAAACAGACAACATATAGAAAAGAATAAAAGACAGCTCTTCCCTCCTCATCTCTCACCATTCTTCAGCTCCAATGACCCATCCTTCACCAGCTTCAAACTCAGACTCGTGAAACGTTCCCGTGAATATTGCCTCGACGCCTTCCTCCAATCCGTCCCCGCCTTCATCATCGCCGCAAACTCCTCGTAACTAATCCTTCCATCCTGTCATCAAAAAGATGAACATATAAAGACGATGAGACGAAATGATCGACGAACAATTTCAATGTTTGAAGGCTTTATTATAGAACATGATGAGCACCAAACCTTATCAGTATCAACATCTCTGATGATGGCGTTGATGACTTCGTCATGGTTGGGTCCTAAGTCGTCTTCGAGGGCATGGCTGAGCTCTTCTATCTCGATGTATCCGCTCTTGTTCTGGTCGAAGAATGCGAAGGCTTTGTGAAGATGCTCGTCATTCCCCAGCTTCTTTATGTGGATTGAGACGGCAACGAATTCGCCGAATTCGAGAGTTCCATCACCATCGGCGTCGGCCTGTCATTTGAAAATGATTAATGTTTTGGTCACGCAATTTATATGCTGGCGAAGGTAAGTATTCATGGGGGCATTAAGCATTGACATGCAAACCAGCCAATTCATATGTATTTGCATTTGCAATATCAGAAATTTAAGTTATTTTTTTTAATTTCTACCCCCATCCATATCTTTCGTATCACATGAAAAACATCAAAATTTTAATTTTTAAGAAGTGAAATACACTTTTTCATGCAAAGTTAAGGCGGCATGTATGTAAAAATTGAAATTTTAGCTATTGGATATGTAAATACAGAGGAATTGAATTGTATGTAAATCTTCCTACTTTATAATGGACATAAAAAACATCAATATTTTAATTTTCGTCTAAGAAAATGATGATATACATCACTAAACACACAAAAATGATCCTTCAACTCTAAATCCCTAAAACAAGCTTGAAATGGATATAAAGAAACGAGAAAAGTGTTAGAATGGTCTCCTATCCCTTTGCAGGATGGCATTTTAATCCCAGAGTCTATAAAAATGTCAATTTAGTCTCCAGACTCTTTTAATTGAAACTAAAATAATTCTATTTATGGACTATTTCACAAAATGAACCTTCAACTCTAAATCATTAAAACATGCTTGAAATGGATGATAAAGAAACAAGAAAATTGTCAGAATGGCCTCCTGACTCTTTGCAGGGGTCGTTTTAATCGCGAAGTCTATAAAAGTGTGAATTTAGTTCCAAGACTCTTTTAACGGAGGCTAAAATAGTCCTCTCTAAGGACTACTTCACCCCAGACTAAAAGAGTGTGGGGACCAAATTGACACTGTTATAGTTTCAGGGACTGAAATGATCCCGAATAAATAATCTGAGAACCATTTTGACACTTTACTAAAGAAGAAACAGAATGACGGAGACTCACTGCATCCATTAAAATCCGAACATCCGCATCCGGAATCTGATGCCCGAGCCTGTGAAGTCCAGACTTGAGCTCTTCAAGAGTGATTCTTCCATTGTTATCCACATCGAGCTTCTGAAACATTTCCTTTATATCTGCAACTTCCTTAACAGATAAATGCTCAGCAACAACCTGCAAATTAAGCGCAATATTAATGAATGAAAGCTCATTTGAGGAAACTTTCTGCTGCTTTTCGTTTCAGAAGAAAAAAGTTCTTTGTTTATTTGATGAATTGTTTTTAGTTATTGTGACTTTTCAGAAACACTTTTAAAAAACACAATTTTTTTGTCAATTGAAAACAGCTTTTTTTTACAGACTTACCCTGAGGGCTCTCTTTTTGAACTTGTTCATAACAGAAAATTGTTGAAGTCTCGCTCGAACAGACTCGCCCAAATTCACATTTGGAGCTTTTTTGGCATTCTGCAACCAGGGATGGTCTGAGATAGACAATACTACATTAGAAACGTTAACTGTAGAGACTAAAAGATTAAGGATAATGAATTTGATTAATGAAAAGATTATGGATTTTGGATTTAACAATATGAAAGTTTAGTATATCATAATGCATTTCTATAGCGTTTTTATGAGTCGAATATTGTTAGAACTGTAATAAACAAGTATCTCAAATCAATATATGTAAGAGGATGAAGATGTAGCTGAAGATAAAACTGCTAGATTTAAGAATGTTCATGGAAATGGATGCCAGATTTAGCATGTTAAGAATGATAATATTGGGGATAAGTGTGTTACAAAATATCAAATTTTAAAGGGAGATTTAGATACCTACCATCCAATTCCTAAGTATTAACATATCAACCACCCAAATTTTAATTTTTTCGTACAGACCATCAACGTATGACGAAAACATAGGAATTGGGGGGTCTGTACGTAAAAATTGAAGTTTGGATGGCATGCAAAGTCCCCAATTTTAAATTGAGAATTGATAGTCGGAATGAGATAAGTTGTCGAAAAAATTAGAATTAGACAAATCATAATTTATATGACCACAGAAGTTGGGATACGGTTAGTGATGATGTTGAAGATGAATGTTTGATTTTCACCATAAGTATACGTTTGAAAGCTTGGTTAATGTTTCGAGATCTCACCGAGCACTTCTTGAGCTGTTAACCTCCGCTTCGGATCTGGATCGAGCATCTTCTTAACAAGATCTTTAGCAGTATCAGAAACTTTCGGCCACGGATCTCTTTTAAAATCAATCACAGAACGAATAATTGCTTGAGCAACTCCCTGCTCAGTTTCTGCATTCAACAGTATTTAAGCTCACACAATTAGATCTTAAAGATAAGAACAGTATTTAGTTTCTAAAAAAAAACAACAAAGGAAGATTTACATACATACTATGTATTTACGTATCTAACACCAAAACTTTAATTTTGACATACATATGTAACCTCACCCACGCATGAGAAGGTGTATTTCACTTTTTTTTTAAATCATAATACTGGTATCTTTTCTGTAATATAAAAGCTTTGGGCGGTAGAAATGTAAAAAGAAACAAAGTTTGGGTAAAAATTACCTGCCCAAAATGGTGGCACACCACAAAGCAGGATGTATAATATAACTCCAGCACTCCAGACATCGACTTCGGGGCCATAATTGCGCTTAAGAACCTCTGGGGCCATGTAATAAGGGCTTCCGACAATCTCCGAAAAGCGTTCGCCTGCTCATTAAACATGATGAGTAAAAACTTTTGCAAAAGCCGAAGAATTTCACTTTCTAGTACCATGCTCGGAGCCCACATTCCATAAACACATGACATGGCATTAACATAAGGAAAAGCTCAGATGTATGGTAAGGTAAACATAACACATTTCAAATGAGTAAAATGCCAAAAGGGTTCCTTGCTTCTTTACATGGGGCTAATTTAGTTCTAGATTTTATAGAAGTATCAAAATAATCCACAATCTCTTCTAATGAAGGCTAAAATATCCACCTTTAAAAGAGTCATTCATCCTATCTTAAAAGAGCCTGAAGACTAAATAGACACTTTTATAAATTATGGGATTAAAATGACCCCTGCAAAGAATAAAAAGAAAATTTTGACACTTTCTCGTGTTCAAACTAAATTTTAAACAACATTTCAACAGAATAAAATGCCAAAACAATCTCCTGATTATTTATATTGGGCTATTTTAATCCTAGAGTTCATAAAAGTGTTAAAGTAAACGACAGACTCTTTCAACAGAAGCTAAAATAATGCTTATTTTAAAGAGTGGAGACTATTTTAGCCTATCTAAAGAGAATCTGAAGACTAAATTGATATTTTTACAGACTCTGGAATTAAAATGAGCGCCAGCAAAGAATCAAAGACCACTTTTGACACATTTCCTCCTATTCAAACAAAATTTTAAACAGCATCCTAGAAATACCTGGTTTGAAATCCACAGAAAGCCCAAAATCAATAACTTTCAGCGCAGCAGTTTCCTTTTTGTTAGCAAACAAAAAATTCTCAGGCTTGAGGTCCCTATGCATCACTCCATGCTTGTGACAAACCTGAAACAAAAAACCAGAAATAAAGCATATACTATAGCTTAGCAAAGTATATATTTGTCAAATAAAACTCAATTTACAAGTTTCTGCCATTGAAGAGCTATACCAAGTAAAATTTTTCACAAAATGCTTCAAGAAGAACAAGAGTGTAATAAGTCAACATTTACAAAAATTATAATATCTATTCTGAACAATTATCAGCACCAAAAAATAGTAGAAACAGTATAGCATACAATAGCATTTGGAAAACAATAGCACTGTCTTTAAACAGAAAATATCATATTGCAGAGCATCATTCAATTTCCAATCAACAAATAAAATTAAATTTCAATGAAGTAAATCTCATAGGGAAGACACATGATAAAACAATCAATCACTGCAAAGACAACAAGTACAACAATCCATTGGAACTCACCCAAAAAAACCCACAAAAACATCATATCCAACACAAATCATTAAAACAAAAACATCAACAGCACATCCATGAAGAACCCTAAGAGCTTAAAAAAGAAAACTTTTTTCCAAAAACCAGACAAATAACAACAAAAGATTAGCGATAAAAGAACAAAAATCTCACCTGCACGACCTCAACAATGGTTTTTGTTACGGCGGCCGCCGCCCTCTCTGTATAATGTCCCCTGGCGACAATCCTGTCAAAAAGCTCACCTCCCTCACAAAGCTCCATGACAATATGAACAGCTTTATCGTCCTCATAAGTATCTTTGAGGCACACAACATTAGGATGAGGAGGCATGTGCCTCATGATCTGGACCTCCCGCCTCACATCCTCGATATCAACTGCGGTTCTCAGCTTCTTCTTCGAAATAGACTTGCAGGCAAATTTCTCCCCTGTGTCCTTATCGATGCAGAGATAGGTGATCCCAAACTCCCCTCTTCCGAGCTCGTTGCCGAGCTGATAACGGCTACTAATGTCCTGGCCGGTGGATTCCTTGAGAACGACGAGCTTCGGGGCTCCAGGGATCGGTGATCGATTGTATTCAACTGCGTAGGGGTTCGGCTTCTTGCCCTTCGTGTTCTTGGGCTTCTTCTCCTTCTTCTCCGATGGATCGACCGGCGAGGTGCAGCAGTTACCCATTTGGTACCAAGATATGATTTTTTTTCGGGAAGCAGAAGACTAATAACGGAAAATAATCGATCTACGGCGCCAGATGGTATAGAAGGAGATGGCGCTGGATCTGCTAGAAGATAGGGGTTGCGGGAAGCAGAAAAGTTGAAAGCTTTGGGGGATAGAGGAAGAAGATGAAGAAGAAGGGGGGAAATCAGAATATAGAGGTTGGAAGGAGATGAAGGATTAGAGATGCAATAGATGAGACGGGATGGATATAAATGAGAGAAAGGTCAAAATGGCCGAAGCAGGAAAGGTTCGGGGTAGGAGAAGACACGGCTAAGAGTTAATTAGGACAGGTTTGAATTGGCCAGTGGTCTTGAGGGAGGAGATGGTCAAATCTCTCTCTCTCTAGAGATAGAGAGATCTCTCCCTTTAGAGAGAGAGAGAGAGAGAGAGATCAAAAGTTCGGAACTTCGAATATCCCTCCCACGCTTTTTCTTCATCCCCTGCTCCTCATGTTCTGCATAAACCATTCCTGCTACGTGTTCCCCGATTTGGCGGAGATCCGGCCATTCGTTGTGCCAGATGTGAAGATATTGAAACGATGGTGGGGTTGGTAGCATCCCAACTCTCTTGAAATCTCAGACTACGTCATTAGAGTCGTCTAAATAATTTTTTGTTGATAAATATCTCGTGTTCATCTCATTAAGCAAATGAGTCGAACCCGAACAATTATTTTTATGTTCAAAATATAAATATGTCAAACAAAAACAATAATATTATTTAACTAGCCGAGCACGAGCTAGTTCAACTCATTTACACCCCTGATAGCTTTAAATTTTTCTAACATTTTTTTAAAATTATTTCATGTTGGCTGATAAAATTTCAGCTCCTCCACAAAAGGTCATTTTTTTCTGCTCAGACTCGCTTCACCTCTTTCGTTCATACCGCAACTTCCTTCTTGATTCATGAACTATAAGAGTTTTGTCACCCCTCAGAACTCCTCAAAGATCAAGCTTTTAACTCTCATTTATCCTATGTCCGTAAAAATGTCATTTTTCCTCAAACAGAGGTGTTAAAAGGGAGCAAATATTACTTGTGACATTCTATATGCCAACGGTGGTATTCGTACAATATTGATTTATATTGCACCTCAATACCATTCCAATATCATCTCAATATGATCAACATCACCCCAATATCATGCCAAAAACCACTAATCCGCACCTATCATGTACACACGTATTTTTTTTATATTGAAAGGGGCTAAAATATATTGTTGGTTGTCGCCATTTCTATGTACATGTTGAAATAGTTTGAATAAGAGGTTTTTCTTCTAAATTTCATTTGCACAAAAGATTTTGATATAATATAAGGGAGGTTGGTGATTCGTTCTCTTTGTTGGATTTTTTTATGATAGAAGGATAAATTTTTGTTTTATTCAATGTAATATTAGTTCATACATCAATGCCTAAAGACAAGAGAAGAGAGCAATTGAGAAAATATAACAAAATAAATTATACTCACCAAGGGGGATAGATTAGTTCAAATAAATTATATAAATTTGTATCAAAAAAATTAAATGCAAGTTCTAATATTTGTATAACAATGAATATTTTCAATAACTCTAAGGTAACTTTAATAATTCCCTCATCCTCTTACAAAATTATGATGTGATCTTGAGCTCTAGAAATTTGAATGATCGCCTCTTTAAAAGGGCCGTAATTTCAGAAGGCTAATTAAATTATAGATAAAACACTATCAAGAGATTTTGCCCTCATTTTGCGAAAACTTTTTTATCAGAGGTTCGAGGTTTCCCATAGACGCAAGTCCCTATGGTTGGTTATCCCTCCCGATAAGAGAAGAGCACTTTCATTTAAGGCTAATCACTAAGAATTGAGTATTCAACATATAATGACAGTAAAGTTAAGATTTAAGTTGTATAAATTCATCACTTGAAGCTTAAAACAGATGACTGGGGAATGAAGACGAAATCGGATAAAGTTGTCATGGTTCAGTTATCTCGGGTCGTCGTGTTCTCAGATCCATTTAGTCAGAGGAGGTAGTTGACCCAACCTGCTAGAAGTAATCTTGTCAAGTATAGTTCATGAATCAAGTATAGTTCAGTAATCTATTTAGTCAGAGGAGATAATCTTGTCAAGTATACGCTGAATAAGGATTCTCATCAAAATTTAAGTTAAATTTCTCTAAACCAAATATATCATTTTGAGACTTCTCTAAAAATGATATAAAATTATACCAATCACAACTAATAATGAATACAATTTTTCTTAAAATAATTAATCATCAAATAACTAGACTTCCAAACTATATTAATTTTTATATAACTAATCACTTGATTAATATGTCCGTCGTGCAGATATGCAGAGTATGCGGAAAGCACCCTCTCGTCCTCTATGACCAGCGATCACGGCAACATAGTTGTGCTTAATGCAAGTCTCCTATAGTCTAGAATTCGATTCCCCCCAAGTGTAAGTTGTGGTACTCGAATTCTTATGCGCATGAGAGATAATCGGATATATATATATATATATATATATATGTAAGAGTTTGAGTTGGCCCTATTCAAATTTATTAATTCACGTTAGCTCGTGTTCGACTCAAAATTAGCTCGATAATTTTTAAAATAATAAAACTATTTTTTTAAATAACATAAAAAAGGTTAATATAAAATATTATAGACGCGAACTTTGATGAAAATATTGAATATAAATAAAAAAAATTAAAACAAAATAATGATGACATTAGAAGTCTTTTGATTGGCTATGCCAATTTGATTTTTATACTTGTTATATTATACTTGTTCGTGCAATCTCTATAATGCTGCAGGATGCTATGGACCGGTAAGAAACATGTTGACATTATGGCTCAATTAGGTTTGATGTTTCCTGGCTTTAACAAATCTTAAAATTACATAAATACCCTCATTTCTTTGGAAGCTTCCGATGGCATTTTCGATATTATGTTTTTATTGACAAACGTCTCCTGAGTGTTTGACTGCATGGGAACAAAAATCCCCTGCAACAGTGGTTGGTAGATGATTTGGCTCAGAATTTTTTAGCCTTTAGATTTCCTTTGAGATTTAAAAGTCTATGCTAAGAATTTTAAATCCATTAAACATTGTGTAAGTCACACGGGCTCAAGAATCCAACGGCCGCAAATTATTTTTGGGACGTTGAAGGCGCCGAAAAGACCGTCGGATTGTATTGACCGGCTCCAGAGGACTTAACGGCTAAGCTTGAAAAAAGATATTATATTATTATTATTATTCACACATCACCAACAAATTTTTATCATCCGACACGAATCTTGAGATAATATTTTAAGCAAGAAACTTTTAAATCCTGATAAAAAGTCATCCAGAGCTCCGATTTCAGCAAACTTATAGTCAAACTGACCGGTTTGATGAGGCTGACCTATTGATATAAAAACTAGCCTAATCCGAGTCAAATCAAGCTCATACCAACTCATTAAACCACACTTAAATGATTTCCGGACACATTTGGAAGGTCAAACAGTTGTTGAATATGTGAAGTTTATGCTTGAATTGAGCGTCTCGACAAGACAAATCTAACAAGCCCAAAATAACTCAATTCGGACATCATTAAGGCACTCAAATGTCTATTAAACATTGTATGATCAGAGGAAGCTTGCCGGACCGTCCGATCAAAATGTTTCATATTCTTGCATTAATGATATTCATAACACTATAAATAGAGATCTACCCCTCACATGAGGAGGGGGACTAGAGGCTTCAGAGAGAACTGGAAGCTCTGAGAAGGAGTTGAATTCCCACACCATCCTGACCGTCGTCGACCACCGCCAGCCGTCGTCAACACCCGTCGATTGTCGTCCGCCACCGCCGACCAGATGCCGTCGATCAACGTTGTAACTTGGAAAATATAGTAACCTCTGTCGTTTGTAGGACAAGAGCTCACCACTACGATCAATGGGGTAACAACCTACACAGTTATCAACTCATGTAGTTCCCGACTTTGGCCCAAGTGACCTACGAATGTCATAATACTCTTCCCAATGGTCTACGTGGTCATCAGATCATACAGTTCTTGAATCTAGCACTAGCGACCTACGAACATCATCAATATTCGCCCCAACGACCTACATGATCATCAGTTCATGCACCTCCTGATTCTGACCCATGCGGTCTACGGACGTCATTAATACTCGAGAACTATAATCTACATGATTCATAGTTCCTGTAACTGCTTATTATGACTTCTTTGACCAATCAACGCTTTTGGAGTAACCATCTACAACACTCATGATGGACTACTACCTCCATAACAATCAACAATGACTCTTGCAACTTGCAGTCACAAAGAACAACAACCAGATTATAGTTATTCAACTTTCTAATTTCATCTTCCCTAATTCTGGAGAAGAATGTACATGTATACTCTTCATTCATAGTGGACTATTTCAATTGGGCTAGACCCCGTGGTTTTTCCCTCTTTCAAGGGTTTTTCACGCAAAAAAGTTGAGGTGTCTCCCCCTGCTTACTTCTCTTCTGTTATCTGTGTGTGTTGAATTCTCGTGCAACGCTAAGACAATTATCCATTACTCTACCGCCACGAATTTTATGGCACGCATCAGTTTGGAGCCGTCTGTGGGAAATGAAGTCCCGTTTGACATTGTCTTGAACTCTAAGACAACGAGCCCCTATTTCATTTCCCAATGATGTAGATCATCCAATTGTCAAATGAATCTTCTTTACATCTTGAAGATCATCCCCAAAGCATTCTTCAATGTGAGAGGCAATTCTTCACTGCAATCTCGAAAGATCGTTCACGTCAACGCCCTAGACACAGTTGTAGTGGGGCTGTCTTCTCGCATCCCATTCAGACACAAAATATGTCACAACTTCTTCCAGGCTAGCGGCAAATTTTCACTGCAGTCTCGAAAGGTTGTTCATGTCAACATCTCGGGCACGACTGTGGTGGGAAAGTCCTCCCATATTTCATTCATATTATAAGCTTGTGAAAATCGCTCATGTACAAGGTGGAAATCTTCACCGCAAATAATGTTTACTTAGCACCCCTCATCGTATTGAAGTTTCTCTTCAATCAGATTAGGAAGTAGATCTCTTCAAGGCTCCATACATAAGTTATTTTACAAGCTCACATGGAAAACGCCCTCGTTGAGGGGCAAAAGATTCAAAAGCAACAACCGATAAGTCGTCAAACATTTTTCTTAAGTATCACTGCAACCATATTTTCAAGAAAACATACGGTTCATTGCAACCTGATACGCCTAAAAATGTACTATTTTTCTTGCTTCTTTTTATAATGATATTGAATTTTAAAGGTATGTTTTCTTGTGTTTTTGGTTGTTGTACATCAAATTGAAGAATTTAGAGTAATTGGAGCAAAAGGAACAAAAATGGACCAAAACGGAGCAAATTTGGTCGAATCGNGTATAAAACATCATGATGAACAACTTTCATGAAGGATGAAAGTTATTTTGAAGTTGTTGGATGCCAATTTGAGGTGAAATTTGGGGTGTTAGCCAATATTGGGGCTAATTTGGGGATTTTGTCAAAGATGGTCAAAGTGAGATTTGGGGTGTTAGCCAATATTGGGGCTAATTTGGGGATTTTGTCAAAGATGGTCAAATTAATATTGGGGCTAATTTGGGGATTTTGTCAAAGATAGTCAAATTGACCAAATTGGACCAAGGATATTGGGGCTAATTTGGGGATTTTGTCAAAGATGGTCAAATTGACCAAATTGGACCAAGTTATTAGGGCTAATTTGGGGATTTTGTCAAAGATGGTCAAATTGACCAAATTGGACCAAGGTATTGGATGCCAATTTGAGGTGAAATTTGGGGTGTTAGCCAATATTGGGGCTAATTTGGGGATTTTGTCAAAGATGGTCAAAGTGAGATTTGGGGTGTTAGCCAATATTGGGGCTAATTTGGGGATTTTGTCAAAGATGGTCAAATTATTATAAAGGATTTTCAACAAAAATTGGATGCCAAGTTGAGATCTAAGGCATTCAATTGTTGAGATTTGATGTGTTAGCCAATATTTGGGCTAATTTGGGGATTTTGTCAAAGATGGTCAAATTGACCAAATTGGACCATGGTGTAGTTAGGGCTAATTTGGGGATTTTGTCAAAGATGGTCAAATTGACCAAATTGGACCAAAGTGTAGTTGTCAAAATAAAATTGGGAATAGTTTGGATTTATTGGATTTTTTGGGAATTTTTGGAATTTTTGGATTTTTGGGCCATGGAGGGGCATTTTGGTAATTTAGAAATTGAGAATATTTTAGATTTATTGGGATTTATTGGGAATTTTTGGAATTTTTAGATTTTTAGGCCATGGAGGGGTATCTTGGTAATTTGGATATTTTTGGAAATTTTTATCAATTTTGGCAAATTTGGATGTATTCAAAATATTTGGAATGAGTTTTGATCAATTTTGGGTATTTTGGCGGAATTTAGGAATTTTGGCAAATTTGGGTCCCAAGGGCAGTTAGGTAATTTGGAGGTACCTAGGGGCAAAAGGCCAAGTTAAGAATTTGGGTCCCAAGGGCAGTTAGGTAATTTGGAGGTGCCTAGGGGCAAAAGACTAAGTTAGGCATTTCAAATTTGGGTCCCAAGGGCAGTTAGGTAATTTGGAGGTGTCTCGGGGCAAAAGACCAAGTTAGACATTTCACATATAATTGAATAGATATCCATTCTAAATGAACCATGGATCAATGAAATCCTCATTTTGGGTCCTTATGGATTGGGTTTAGCTAAAATATTGTGAGGATATTATGTATNGTGTAATGAAGAAGAAACCTCTCACCTTCCTTCTCCTCTTACAATTCTTCAAGAAAATTCTCTCCACACACACAAGAATTTACTCTACAACACACTCACACACACTCACATATGCACACACACGCATGCACACACACACACACAAACACACACACACACAAACACCCACACAAGAACACACATGAGAGGGGCCAAGCCCACTTTTTTAAAGAGACACCAAATCCCTCCTTTTTCCCGAGAGACAAATCTATTCATCCAAAAGACATGTCTCTTCATTCAAGAGCCTTTTCCAAGTGTCTAGATGCATTGAATCACTTCATGGGGTGTTTGAATCACTTGAAAGCCTTCTAGAACATCAAAATCCGCCAAAACTCTGTCCATAGCTGTCCCGGGAGCTGTCGGCGTCGGTTTGGGCGCCGTCGATGCCACTTTTTGTCACTTCTCTGGACTCAAGGGCTGTCACTGCCAGTCTGAGTGCCTTCAGCGTCGATCTACAATAGTTCCACATTTTTGCAACGTTTGGCTCCGTTTTAGCTCCGTTTCGCCCCATTTCAGTTGTGTTTCGTTCCTAACAGATAGACCTACAAAATAAGCATAAAAATAACATTTATTTAAAGTGTAATTTCATTCAAAAATGTGTGAGAATTTTAAATGATATTTAATCATAGAGACATATCAAAATGTGCAGGACATAATTTTCTTTCTTGTTCGTTTTTTTCCCAAATTGCACCGTTTTTGCTTCTTTTTCTCTAAAACTCCATTTCTTGTCCCTGAAACCAAAAATATGCAAAAATACATTTCTTTAAAGTGTAATGTCATTATAAATTATTAAAATTGATCATAAAATATATATGAAAAAGTAGTCATTTTTTAGGTGTATCTTCTATGCCCAAACTCAACATGTAACCTGTAGATCCTTATGTTCAATTGAGAATTAGGGTGTAGAGGACAAGGTTACTCCTAGTACCACAAAAGACAAATTAAATTCTAGTCAAAACAAGAACACTAAGGATTTGCGTCCCTAAAATCTCATAATCCTAATCAAAACAAAGCACTCACAAACATAAACATTAACACACAAATACAAACAATCCACACAACAAAAAACAACAGTCATAAACACAAATAAAAAGCTGAATTGCCTCCTAAGAAGCACTTAGTTTAACATCCTCAACCAGAAGAATCCAAATATTTACTCAGGATGACCTATCATTAAAATTTTATTTATTAATGGACTCTCACCACCTAAGTAGGGTTTAATGGTCTTCCCATTTACTTTAAATACTCTACCACTCTTAGGTTCTTTAATGTCAATTGCACCAAAAGGATAACTTTTGCTACAGTAAATGGTCCTAATCACATGGACTAAAAGTTTTTTAAGAAAATAATTACAATCATGTATTATACAGTAAATTCTCTTGTCCGAGTGATACCCTTCCAGTTCATGTGCACTTGCATTATGTGGTTTCTTGAATGTATATGTGTCGTATCAAAAATATCAAATTTTTGTTTCTGGAATATAAATCCCACAGGGAGTGAGGGGTTAATGTCTTAGGAAAAGTTATAGTCTACTAAAACTAGTTCTTAGCTTGAAACTTAGATTAGGTTAAAGATCTACAAACTAATTCTACAGAGTTGTGATCAATTGTAAATGTTAAATCCTACAAAAGTCCTACTTAAATTAATTGGATTATTGATTATCAGGATAAAGAGTTACCCTCCCTCTCAATGAGATAAGTGGTGTGTAAGAATATAATACTTAGAATTGTAATTGTTGCAGGTGCCAAATAGAAGAAATTCTCTTCTTTACCCTCTCATGAGTACATAAAGAAGGTTGTTTAAACTAGTTTTAATTCCTTAAACCCTAGTTTGAACTTATAAAGGATTATTTCCTTATCTATTTACATTTCTGTATGGACTACTTTTTCTTTACCTAGTAGTTCAATGTAAATATGCTAATCATATCTTCATAGCTCTCCCGAGTTATTATGGATCACAACATGTTTTAAGTAATCATTTGGCTAAAATGAAAAGTAAATTAAGAATGAAAGAATATTCATCACATTAAATATGTAAAACTAATTATGAAAGCATCTTACAATCCTACACCGCCCACTTATTCATCACAAGAGAAAGGCAAAAAGGAACTACTCATAATACATGAAGGAAACAATATAAGTCATCCTTTTAAACAAAGTAAATCCACTTGAATTATGTTAAAAAAAATAAAAGATGAAATAGAACACACCACTTAGCTTTCCCCTGCAAAATTGATGAAAATTGCTTGACAAAGGAGGTTCAAATACCTCTTGCAATGTTGAGTTCTTCCCTTATAATCACACACAAGTTCCTCAAAAACTCCCAAGACAAAGAACAAGAAACCAACCTACTACAACAAAATTCCCATCCCTAGGCTTCAAAAGAACTTTTTCCCAATGTTCTGAAGTGTTAAAGCCTTCTGAAGTCACCAATAATGCTTCATGGAATCTTCTATATGTGCCAAATAACTCCTTAGATTGTGTGGATAAAAATGTAGGAACTGCCTTAAACAGTTCTAATGCCTAGGCACTAAGATCTCTATCTGGTTGGCTGGGTTCTGATGCTTAAGCATCACAAGTATGGCGCCAAGGCACTTGGAGAAGCACCTTGGGTCGCAAAAGCTGGTGCCTAAGTGTCAGTTCTCCAATTTTGCCTTTAACTCCTTTTCACCTCCACCTCGCTCCAATTCTTCTCCACTTAGTTCCAATTTTCCTACCTATTGTTCATATAAGAAAAACATAAGAATTTCATTATTTATATTTTAATTTCATTAAAAAAAAGTGCAAAAGAGAGAGAAAATTAAGCATGCTTTAAGCCATATCAAAATACCTTAAACTTAAAAGTTATTTGTCCTCAAGTAACACTAAAATTTTTAAAATTTATTTAATTAATGTGATGAAATTGGCTTGTTGATTTCATTTATGGTGAGGTCTAACTTTTTTTCTTTAGAAGCCTAAGATCTAGCCATAGGACTTTCTTGTTGACCACACAATAAGATAGTTTGGGAAGTCACCAAGGTTCTCCTCAGGATTCATGACCTCCCCTAATTTTCTTCCCTTTGGATTCTAAAATAACAGTTATGATTTGGCCCATTGCCATTTGAATTTCCATGTTCTACCTTGAAACCCTCAATTTTAAATTCTTACAAACAAATACCTCTGATCATCATCAAGGGTCTTCTCAAGCGACTTCAGTCATTTGGGATGTAATTAACTATAAGAGCTTGCCACTATAGGGAGTTTTAGAACCCAGGTTATATAATAAGGTGACAAAAAAATCACCTCTACTTGCTCGGGACAAGAATGAAGAGTTTTCAAGATGAAAATCTTCATAGCATAGGGAATGAATTGATCAAAGGGGCCTTCGCTCTCTAGGCACAAGAGGATTCCATATTTTCCATTAACAAGAGTAGAATCGCAAAAATCAGATGTGTGATTACTACATCCAAAATATCATAGGATTATGAACAAGGGTTCAGGGAAACACTCATGGGATCATTGTAAAACAAAAAAATGGCTTCCTAACCAAGGTATTTCATCTAAAATTAGTCTAAGCTTATTTCTCTAAAAAAACCTTAAAAAGTTGGCTGGGAGATGGGGAAAATCTAGAATTTTTAAGGAATTTCACTATCATGATGGTTAGAGACTAGTTCTCATGCTTGTTCACGCTCCTCGCCTTCTAAAATGAAGATTAAGTTTTCTTTCTCTAAGGAAACTCAAGAATTTCTTAAGAAAAGCCACTCTTCCACACTCACCTCAGGAAATGTTGGATTAGTAGAAGAGGAAAAGTAGAAAGAAGGTGGAGTAAAAAGAAGGAAATATGAGAAGAAATCTAACCTCACCAAGAACACTTAAAGGAACTAACCAGAGGTTTTTCTCAAGCTCTTAAAGAAGCTCCACTAGAATTTTTTTACCACCAACTGAAGCCCAGCCTCTTCATGTTGTAATGTTTGAATTCTGCAAGTGAAATGACATGAAACGACATTTTGGTTAGTCACCTCTCTATGTGGCATGGATAACCCAACAAGGGTCTTCACTAAGACATCTTATTCTCTCTCTATTAGGTAGGTCTCTAAGGCCTTTATGGGCAACTTTTACCTTAGCTCAAATGTAGTAATTGGCAACCAAAGTGGCTTAATTCAACCATGGGGACCCATCAAAATAGGAGCAGAAAAAATTTCGGCGAGGGACTTCATATCTCATGGCACTGGTGGGTCAGACATGCACATTTTGTGCACCAACCCTAGTTGGGCTTAAAGTAGTCACATCAGTATTCTAACATATGGGTTTTAGGCTATCTAGTGCTGTTGTGCCAAAAACGTTGCATGGATGCACTGATCGAGCGCTAGTGCAGTGGTCTCCAAATGTGAGTTACTTGTACTCTTTGCTTTTTGGCATGGAGGCGGAACTACCCTGGCGTAGGTTCGCTAGGCACACACCATAACCAAGAGGTAGGTGCCCTTAGGCTAGTCTACGCCCTCTTGCTCGGAACACATAATGTGGAGTTAAGATTAGTTTCATTGGGCTATGTGACACTAAATTTGAGTATAATATGATCCTAAAGGGATCGAATGAGTTTTTCAAATTTGTGACATCAAAAATTGATTCCAACACTCCTCTCTTCAAAGTTTTTTGGTTTTGCTTTTAATGGTGATGAGGAGACATAATGGAGAGCATTAGGAGGCATGGAATGGCTTTCTGTTTTCCTTAGGAAAGGGCCTATAGGTTTGGATTATCTAGATTTTAGTTTTTCTTTATTTTCTTTGGAATTGGGTTGCTTGGTCATGATGGTTTTGCCTTTATTTTAGGTTCATCCCATTGGATTTTAGGTGGTTTTAGTTCACTTTGGATGACTTGGGTCTAGATGGATGATGTTAGTTTGCAATAAAAAATTATGCATAGGGTCATGGGTTTACAATTTGGTTATCCTGGTAACTTGGACTTTGGATTTGACTTGTCATGGTGGCTTTGATATTGACTTACCTGGCCTTGGTTTTGTCTTGAGTTGACTTGTCATGAGGAGGTCCTTTTGGTTGGTATTTTCTTGTCTTGGTGGATCATGAGGTGGACTTTTTTGAATTATGTTAGACATGAGTGCGGCTTGGATGAGGTCAATTTGGCTTAATGGCTTGCCATGTGGTGGATTTGGCTTGGTTTGGTTAAGTTAGGTGATTTCAATATTTGTGAGGTGTTTATTTTTAGATTCCTAAATTTTTGAAGTTGGTGGTTTTAAATTGAGTTGATTTTGACTTGTCATTTAGGATTTTTTTAAAAAAATTAGTGACTCTGACTTATTTAAATTTTGACTTTGTTCAATTTAATTTTCATTAATTTTGTGTATTTTAAATTTTGCTTTGATTTAATTTTAATTTTTTTTCATTTTAGTGAATTTGTGTATGTTTGATTTTCATTTGAATTGATAACTTGATTATATTTTAACTTAAATTTGAATTTGACTTTAGGTTGACTCTATGGTTATATTTAAATTTTATTTTCCTTGACATTGGTCTCATTTGGTGACTTTAGTTTGCAGTTTCAATTTTTTTGAATTTTATTTTAATTTTGTAATTTTACCATATTTTCAATTTGAATATTTTTGTGGAGTTTGATTTTAGTTTCAATTTTTAATTNTAACATTTCTTCATCACCTTTAGAACGTGCAAGGGTGGCACGGGAGTCTCCTCTGAAATACACGACATAAACAAGAATAAAGATCTCGTTGCTTGCATGTTGCGCGGGATGGGGACAACTTCGCTGCAACGAGAAAGAATATCTTGTTGTTTTCCTGTTACGCGGGACAGGGGTGACTTTCCTCTTCACCGCAACGAGAAAGAAGATCTCGTTGCTTGTCTGCTACGCAAGACGTGGATAACTTTCCTCTTCTCTGCAACCAGAAAAAAGATCTCATTGTTTGTCTGCTACGCAAAATGGGGATGCCTTTCCTCTTCATCGCAATAAAAAAAAGATCTCGTTACTTGCTACTACGCAGGACGATGACGACTTTCCTCTTTGCCGCAAGGAGAAAGAAAATCTCATTGCTTGCCTGCTACGCAGGACAGTGCCGACTTTCCTCTTCGCCGCAACTAGAAAGAAGATCTCACTGTTTGCCTGCTACGCAGGACGGGAACGACTTTCCTATTCACCGCAACGCCTCGCAACAATTCTGCACCAAGACTCTGCACCGCAACTCTTCGCCGCAACTCTGCACCCCAACTCTTTGCCGCAACTCCGCACCGCAATTTTGCATTAAGACTCTGCACCGCAACTCTTTGTCATGTGTTGGACAATTTTCTTCTTATGGGAAATCATGGATCAACTGAAGTCTCCACCTCTACCCCCACATTCAGGCATATTTATAGGCTCAAAAAGGGAATCAACATTAAATGCACATTAATATATAAATATAAAAAGATGTGTAGGCATTAAATACTCATAATTTTTTTTAAAAAAAAAGGTTAAATTATATTAATCTTTTTTTCGGACTTCAAATTCTTCTTCAAATTCCATAATCTCATCAAATTCCTTTGTAAAAATAGTTTTTTTTCTGTTTTAGGCAGAATTCAAACTCTGTCACCCTCTCATGAAGCAAAAGATGTTTACTAACTAAGTTGTATTCAACTTCTTAATATATAAGGAGAAAAATATTATCTTATACCGATACTAATAAAATAATATATATTGATACATATGCAAGACATAAATACTTCAGATCTTGATATTTTCAGACGATAAAATGGTCTCGCCCGAAAATAGGGGGGCAACTGATACGTCACCAATAAATTTTCATGACCCGGCACGAATCTCGAGATAATATTTTAAGTAGAAAACTTTCAAATCTTAATAAAAATACATCCAGAGCTCCGATTTCAGTAAACTTATAATCAAACTGACCGACTTGATGAGACGGACCTAATGATATAAAAACTAGTCCAATCCAAGTCAAATCAAGCCCATATCAACTCATTGAACCACACTTAGATGATTTCCGAACACATTTGGAAGGTCAAAAAGTTGTTGAATATGACAAGTTTATACTCGAATCAAGTGTCTCGATAAGACAAATCTAACAAGCCCAAAATAACTCAATTTTTAACATCATTAAGATATTCAAATGTCTATTAAATGTTGTATGATTAGGGGAAACTCTCGAGACCGTCCGATCAAAATGTTTCATATTCCAGCATTAATGACAATCAGAATACTATAAATAGAGCCTCACCCACCCCTCACATGAGGAGGGGGACTGGTGGCTTCAGAGAGAACTGGAAGCTCTGAGAAGGAGCTGAAGTCCCACACCATCCCGATCGTCGTCGACTATCGCCAGCCATCGTCAACACCCATCGATCGTCGTCAACCACCGCCGACTAGATGTCTTCGGTCAACGTTGTAACTTGGAAAATCTAGCAATCTCTACCGTTTGTAGGACAAGAGCTCACCGCAAAGATCAATGTGCTAACAACCTACAATGTCATCAGCTCATGCAGTTCCCGACTTTGGCCTCAACGACCTACGAACGTCATCAATGCTCGCCCCAACGACCTACGTGGTCATCAGATCATACAGTTCTTGAATCTAGCACTAGCGTTTTACGAACGTCATCAATATTCGCCCTAATGACCTACATGGTCATCAGTTTATGTAGCTCCTGACTTCGGCCCCCGTAGTCTACGGACGTAATTAATACTCGACAACTATAATCTACGTGATTCATAGTTCCTATAATTGCTTACTCTGACTTCTCTGACCAATCAACGCATTTGGAGCAATCATCTACAACACTCACGATGGACTAATACCTCCACAACAATAAAAAATGACTATTGCAATCTGCTGTCACAAAGAACAGTAGCCAGATTATAGTTCTTCAACTTTGTAATTTCATCTTCCCTAATTCTGGAAAAGAATATACCTATGTACTCATCATTCATAGTGAATTATTTCAATTGGGTTAGACCCGTGGTTTTTCCCCCTTCCAAGAGTTTTTCACGTAAAAAATTAAGGTGTTTCCCCCTGCTTACTTCTCTTCTGTTATCTGTGTGTGTTAAATTCTCGTGCAACGCTAAGATGATAATCAATTACTCTACCGCCACGAATTTTCTAGCACACATCAATTATTATTAAGAGGGATTTATATATATAATATATAACACAAAATATTAGGTTTAATATATCCCACACAAAACTACAAATTTCACACCATAACACCAAAAACACCTAAGAAAATATCTCTTAAAAGCCCTAACCTCACCATCCCTTGTAAGGAAAGATATAAGATGAAGGTGGTTCTAGGGCAGTGGCAGTCCAACGACTGTGGTCTGGAATGTCGACGGTGGCCTGACATTGATGATCCGGTGGCAATGTCAGCCCAACGAAGGTGGCACAATGCCGGTGGTTTGGCATGGAGGCAATGTCTCGGCATTGATTGGGTGATAGTTGTCGACNTTACTTCCTATAACTCCCTTCTCTCTCAAAATTCTTCATAATAATTAATTCAATTCAAGGCTAAAAATAACAAAAATTTTCACAAAAACAAACTTATATTAATTCATAAACAAGTACAAACATTTAACACTTAGTTCTCTCTCCAAATAGTCTTGGATGAGAAAGTTTTCCTAAGTACAAAACACTTAACACGCACATTTACAATTAAACACATAAGTGGCACAAACACTAAACACAAGACATAAAGACTAACACAATTAAAAACATGACTTCAAACACAAAATTCCTACACTTAACTTAATGCCACTCTTCATTAGAAGGAACAAATTCTTGTCTCTCAGTAGTCTCTCCGGGAATATAGAGTTGATAAAATGGACGGTGGTGAGGAGCTCTAATACTATCATCTTCAATCCACTTTTACTTAAGGAACATCACTTTATATGCTTCCTTTACATAACTGGTATGGCTGAATTGCATCTTAAGTTTCCACCCAATATGTTCTAGATAAGCATGCAATTCAAGCACCTTAGTCTTTAATACAGATATAGTATTCTTCATCTTGTTGATCTTCTCCAATATGCCTTCAATACTAATGGCTAAGAAACCGTTATACATCACCTGTGCACTTTGACTAATGAAATTCCTCTTCACAGCTTCTTCCTTCTTCTTCAAATCCATCTGCCATGAAGAAATATTCTCTAATTCTCTCTCTTCCATATACTTTTAGGGCTAAGCATAATCTAAGGTGAAATTCCTTCATAAACCCCTTCTATTTATCGATCTAATTCCCCCTCATAACATCTAGGCACGACTAGAAACTACCAAGACATGTTTAATCCAACTAAATTGTAGTTACACCTTCTAGAAATCAAAACTTTCACATGTGATTAAATTTTGGCGCTTAAGCACCTATGCACATTTTTGCACCAGTCAACTTAATGTCTAAATTCTCATTCTAACATGTCTAGGTCACTAAATAAAGTCTAAAAATCATTACTAGCACATAATAATCTCAAAAATAATACATTAAATTTCTTAATTAGACTCAAAACAACAATCAAAGTAAAATCACACTGATAACTATGGCTTGCCTCCCACAAAGTGCTTGATTTTACGTCGTCAGCCTGACGTAACAGTTGCTCATTTTGGTTGACCCAACATCATTCCATCATTATATTTATGGTGATCCCCTATATAATAAGGTTTCAGTCTATGTCCATTTACTTTAAAAATTTTCTCAAAATTAGGATCTTTAATATCCACAGCTCTACAAGGATAAACTTTTATANTCCGTCAGGTGGTACGAAAACCTCAACATACCCTTATCTGGCGTGATAAAGATCAAACCGATCCCTGCCTTGTCTGGTATAACTGTGTCTGATTCCTTGTCTTTCCTAGCTGACGAGGCACCATCGAAGTACATTTCCCAACGCTGTGCACTGGAAAATTTTATTTGTAATATCTGCTCGTCCGGTAACTCGTCGTTGAGAGAGGACCCAGCTGGCAGTGGGTGTGCAGCGAGAAAATCTGCTAAAATCTATCCCTTGATAGCACGGAGGGGTACAAAAGTTATATCAAATTGCAATAAGATCATTGACCTTCTTGCTAAACATCCGGAGAGTGTTGGTCTGGTCATGAAATATTGCAATGGATTAACTTTCGAGATTAGGGTAATCTTATGAGAAAGCATGTAATGTCTAAGCTTTTGAGCGGCGGGGTAATCTTATGAGAAAGCATGTAATGTCTAAGCTTTTGAGCGGCAAAAATTAATGTCAGACAATGCTTCTCAATAGGTGGATACCTTACCTCCGTCAGTATTAGACGAAGACTCAAGTAGTAGAGAGCATTTTCTTTTCCCTCCTCATTGACTTGGGCTAAGAGGGCTCCAAGAGAGTCATCCAAAGCCGCGGTATAAAGTATCAATGGTTTTCATGGGATAGGGGCTGCCAAAATAGGAGGTGTCATTAAATATTGTTTAACGTTCTCAAAGGCTCGCTGGCATTTTTCTTCCTAAATAGATTTGGTGTCCTTTTTAATTAATGTCGAGAAAGGCTGACACCTACCTGAGAAATTAGAAATAAAGCATCTTAGATATGCCAACTTCCCCTGAAAGGAACGTAACTGCTCCAAGGTTTTAGGGGGAGGCATTTCTAAGATAGCTTTAATTTTATCCGGGTTGATCTCGATTCCCCGATGACGGACAACGAATCCTAGAAATTTTTTGGAGGTGACGCCGAAGGCGCACTTTAAGGGATTCATTTTAAGGTCATATCGTTATAACCGTTCAAACACAATCCTCAAATCATACAAATGATCTATTTTTCATTTACTTTTGATGACCAGATCATCTACGTAGCATTCTACTTGATTGTGAATGAGGTCGTCAAAAATCTTCGTCATTGCACGCTGATATGTCGCTCCGACATTCTTTAGGCCGAACGGCATCACTATGTAGTAGAAGATTCCAATCGATGTTCTGAAAGCTATAAATGCTGCATCCTCGGGAGTCATCTTGATTTGGTTATACCCCGACGATCCGTCCATGAAGGAGAAAATTTCATGTGTTGAAGCGATGTCCACCATCATTTCCGGTATAGGTAGTGGGAACTCGTCATTTGGGCATGCCTTGTTCAAATCTCCGAAGTCGACACAAATGCGGATCTATCCATTTTTCTTTTTAACCGGTACAATATTGGCTAACCACGTGGGGTACTGCTCTTCTTTAATGAAGTTGGCGTCTATCAATTTCTTTACCTCGGCGATGACTTGTTGTTCTATCTCGAGGTGCATTCTCCTGGGAGTTTGTTTTACTGGGGTTACATTCATGTCCACCCCAAGTTTATGGACTGCAACCTCTGCTAACAGCCCTGGCATTTCATCGTAGCTCCATGCGAAGCAATCTTTGAATTCTACTATAGTTTGACCAGTTCTGCAGATTCTTCGTCATCAAGTAGAGAACTTATAAATGTAGGTCGGGTTTTCAAAACTAAGTATTGAAAAAATACTTAGTTTTGAAAATACAAGACTTAACCGATCTCATATAGACAATATTTTAAATAAATGAGCATGACACTACAAGCTTTGCACCTATCCCGATGAAGAGACATGTTACTTGATAGTGAGGCTTGATTTAATAAACTAAAAAATGTATGACATCCATTTTAATATATGAAAAATTTTTTATTAATCGACAAGTTCTTCTATCAAATATAAAAAAATAGATAATTTTTATATTACTTGGGTTCTTAAAGCTCCCTATAAGGGTAATTCCTTATATTTAATAACATCCTAAATATCCGAAGTCATTTAATAAAACTATCGATTTAGATCAAAGGTATTTGTTTTTCAAGAGTCTCAAAGTTTAGCATTTCAAGGTCAGATGTAGAAAATTTCAAATGAAGAATGACTCAAAATAGGAACATTTATTTTCAAAATCTAAAGAAAAAAATTTAGGGGAAGTTACAGATCCTGAGGAGAACCTCGGTGACTTCCTAAGCTATCCTATGGTTTCGCTTTGATTTTGAGAAAATATTACTAAATGTTTAATCCTATAAATTTTATTATTTAGGGCTTACACTGCATAACACCGATCATGCAAATAGCCTTGAAGATAGGATGGTTTATGTCATAACGAACGACAACCTCAGAACCTAAAGCAAGTTAGGGCTTAAATTGCACAACATGGTTGTCCAAAGGCTTAAAGGTAAGTTGAGGATTTATGCAGTACTAAATGAGCTACCGCAAATTTCTATGGCTTATTTTTTAATTCTAAGGAATGTCTTGCTGATGATGATCTAGTTTTTTCTTTTGAAGATGTTCTTTTGTACGTCCTCGTCATGACACCCATGGAGTTTGCTTCAAGCTCCTCATGAAAGTGATAGTTCCAGGTGCAAGGTTTTATGGTTTTTTAGTTTATATGTCAGGCTTATTTTTTAATATATTTTAGGAATTTTAAATTATGTAAAGTGACACCGGTTACAATCTCATGGTTCCATCATCCTAGCACCATTATTTTTTTTTATTTTACTTAGTTTAAACAAATTATCAAGCTCATTTAAATTAGAGAACTTCTGTTTGTAACTGTAGGTTACCTCATTCGAGAAATCCTCATAAATCCAAAAGGAGTGTATTATGTTTTTTCATTATTTTAAAAGTGTAGATTTCATTTTGAAAGTGTGTTTTTTTTATTTCCATTTAGTTGCAAGTAAAGTATGTATGCATAAGTAAGGAAAATGCTATAAAGTACATAAAGGAATTTTAGTACATAAAATAAAAATGTGTGACTGGGTTCCGACCACTATTAAATAGTTAGTAACGTAAAACATAATATAATTTCCATAAAATTTAAATAAATTATAGGAAAATAAAATAGAAACATTCAATATGAAAAGTTAAAAAGCGAGTTGTAAGAAAACACGAGTAAGTAAAGAAAAACCCGTAGTCACATATGAAAAACCCAGACTAGGTGTAAGTCTTCAATGAAGGTGGGGGCTCAGAGTTGGAATGTGTGCTTCTCAACCTTAAGTAAGAGCTACCAACTCAATAAACTACAGAGGGAAGTCCATAAACTTCTATCGAAGAGATTAACCGTGGAGCTTTATAAGTTTTTATTTTAATTTAATTTTCATGCATGTAGAATTTACTTTAGAAGGCAAAAGTAGTTATGTTGTGAACAGGATTTTTGTTTGAAATATTCTTACAATATAGTATAGTCCACAGGTTAATTACTCTAATCAAGCTGGGACTATGACAGCGACTTTATATATGCTTAAAAATACAAGTATTTAAAAATACAAGTATTATATAGATTCGATAAAGATGTATATATAAAATATTCAATAATGGTAATGTTATACGTATCGCTCAAGTAATATAGGGCTCTAATGGAGTCCTAGATATTGATCCCATAGAGAGTAATATTATAAGCTATGAACTTATATTTTAGAAAAGCAATACTTAATCACAATAATATAATTCAAATTGCTTATCTGTCACTAATAGACAATTGAAATAAATATGTAATTTTAATAACTCTTAAAAAACTGATGATTACTAATCTATTAGGACTTTAATCACAACAACGACGTTCAATTTGCTTATCTATCACTAATAGATACAACGACGTTCAATTTGTTTATCTGTCACTAATAGGCAATTGAAATAAATGGATAATTTTACTAACTAATAATAACTAATGTAAGGAGAGGTGCGGCAATTTAATAAATATGTAATTTTAAACTCTTAAATAACTAATTTTACTAATATGTCACTAATAGACAATTGAAATAAATATGTAATTTTAATAACTCTTAAATAACTAATTACACTAATGAGGGTAGGCAATTGAAATAAATATATAATTTTAATAACTATTAAATAACTAATTATGCTAATGAAGGTTTTATAGGCAATTGAAATAAGTAAATAATTTGAATAACTAATAAATAACTAATGATAGAAAGTTAGGGTTAATAATAGACAATTGAAATAAATATGTAATTTTCTTAATAACTCATAAATAACTAATTATGCTAATGAGGGTTTAATTGAAATAAATATGTAATTTTAATAATTATTAAATAATTAATTATACTAATGAAGGTTCGACGTGATATTCAATATCTAAAGAAAGCATCATTCTCCTTGTCAAGAAATTATAGTGAATGGATAAAATGAATTAGTTCAATGTCCTTCTCCTTGTCAAGAAATTAAAGTGAATGAATAAAGTGAATTAGTTCAAATTGCATCCTTCTCCTTGTCAAGAAATTATAGTGAATGGATAAAGTGAATCAGTTCAAATTGTATTATCCCAAATAGGAGCATACTAATTCTTTACCCTTTGGTCTAGGCATAAAGAATATAGACTAATCCTACGCTTGTTTACTGAATTTGCGGCCAGGCTGGAAGGATACTGGCTCTCACTTCAGAGCTCCCATGCTCTCCTGGCCTGAGGGCTAACATGTACACTTCAGCACCCAAACGATAGGACTGAATTGGGGATTTTAGTCTGTCACTAAAATCTCTAATTCTACGTCCGATAATTTTATTTCAGTGTTTATTTGCACCCAATTTCCAAGGTCTTTGACCTCCCTGAATCTTGAATGTAATCTTCACTTTAGTTGTAAAACACAAGGCTTCCAAGGGCTTTGACCGCCTTGAATCTTGGATGTAATCTTCACTTTAGTTGTAAAACTCAACATAACTTTAATATCAATTGGCCAGATTGAAAGTAAATTAAGATCAAAGTGAAAAGATCATCACAACTTCTTTATCATTTTCATGGCTCAACAAATTCAAATCACCATTTCACAAATCTCAAGAGAAGGAGAAAGACAGAGAAAACTACTCAGAACTCATGGGGAAGTCACAATAAAACTCGGAATTCATGTATAAAAGCAAATTCATACAAACTACAACAACTAAATTACACTTATCTCTAATTCCTCCACAAGCAAACTCCTTAAATTTCCTCTGAATATCTTCATTTTTTTACNTATATAAGAGCAAAGTCATACAAACTACAACAAGTAAATAACACTTATCTCTAATTCCTCTCCAAGCAAACTCCTCAAAGTTCATCTGAATCTCTTCCTTTCTTTACAACACACAGAATTCCTCTTCAAAGCGGCAAGGAGGAAGAAATTTCTCACTTTCCCTCCACTCTTACAATCTCTCAAAGACTTCCTCACAATTAGACTCTCTACACACTACTGGGGCTCTTGGACGCTGTTCTAACCTTCCAACTCCTCGAACTCTTGAGCCTCCTCCTCTCCTTTTCAGCAAAAGTCTTCGTTTAAAGATGTGGAAGAGTTTTTCCAAGAGTTGCCTAAGCATCCCTCAAAAAATCGTCCACATTCAATGCATCTTTGGAAATAATCGTCGATCTCGTCGTCGGTGGGCCTTCTAAATTATTTAATCTGGAGTCTCAGGAAATTCTTGTCGTCGGCGCCCTAGTTCAAATCTTCACATTTTGGTCCTTTTCGCTCCTTTTTGCATCTTTTTTCTTCAATGACCATAATTCATCATACCTGCAACAAAACATAAAAAATATATTCTTTAAAGTGCAATATCATAAAAAATAGTGTAAAATAGGTATGAAAATCTCAACATATTTTTCTTTGATCAGTATCTCATTGATTTTTGTAATATTAAATGTAACCTCTTGATCACTAACTCCCATAGTTAGTTCTCCTTTGTGCACATCTATCAAAGAACTTCTAGTGGCTAGGAATGATCTTCCTAAAATCATAGAAATTTCTTTATCTTCCTCCATATCAATTACAATAAAGTCCATAAGAAAACTAAATTTATTGACTTTACCATAACATCTTCTATAACTTGTATAGGATAGGTAATCGAACGATCAACTAACTAAAGAATTACAGTTGTAGGTGAAATATCTCCTACGCCCAACATTCTAAAAATTTATAATGGCATAAGATTAATATTGGCTTCTAAATCACATAAAGCTTTTCCATAAAATTGTTCGCCATTAGCACAAGGAATTGTAAAACTTCCAGGATCTTTAAGTTTTTCAAGAAGCTTTTTTTGAATTATAGTGTTACACTCTTCACTGAGTGCAATAGTCTCATTATCTACAAACTTCCTTTTCTTATTAAGTATATCCTTCATGAACTTCATATAGCTTGGCATTTGCTCCAAAGCCTCAACAAATGCAATGTTTATCGTTAATTTCCTCAAAATTTTCAAAAATTTTAAAAGTTGATTATCTATATGTTTCTGCTTCAATCTTTAAGGAAATGGAGCTGATGGTCTTTCTGCAGTGATTTTCATTGGTTTAGTAGGATTTTTTGCTTTAAAATGAAAATCTTCACCAGATTTTTCATTTTTCACCTCATCTTTTTCAACTTCAACTTCTTGTTGAACTCATTTTTCTAAACCTTTTCCACTTATCAATTGAATAGCTTTAATTTGCTCTTTGTTTTGATCTTTAGTATTCACATCAATATTACTAGGCAATGTTCCTGGAGGTCTATTGCTAAGTGCGGTACCAATACATCCCAATTGATTTTCCATGTTTCTGATCGCAGCTCCTTGACTTTGTAATTGACTACCCATTTACAATATCTACTCTTCTATTGATAGTTTTTTCTCCTTACTCTGCAAATTATTAAAATTTGAGGGGTAATAAGGTCTATAAGCTTGATTCCCTTGATTGTTGGAGTTTCCCAATGGGTTCGCAGTAGTGTTTCCCCATTGTGGATTTGTAGCATTAGAATTATTGTTACTCCAACTAAAGTTTGGATGATTCTTCCAATCAGGGTTATAATAATCGGCATAAAGGTTATTAAAACAATTTTTTATTACAATTAAATTCTCATAAGAATATTGAGATTCGATCTTTTGTCCCAATGAGTTTTTCTCAAGCATAGGTGTTGTCTGAGAATAAGTCATTTCATATTGATCTATCTTCTTTGATATATTAGCTATTTGAGTAGCTAAAACATATATAACATCAGAATCATAAATATTAGCTACTCTTTTTGTATTTACCCTTTCAGAGGGCCATTAAAAATTATTAGTAGACATCTCTATAATTAATGAATATGCTTTATCAAAGGTTTTGACATTAATGATCCACCAGCTGTAGCGTCAATTATCGATCTAAGAGATCCAACCAACCATTATAAAAAGTTTGAATTATTAATCAATCTGGCAATGCATGGTGTGGACACTTTCTAATGAGATCTTTAAATATTTCCCAGGCTTCATAAATTGATTCCCCTTCAAATTGACAAAAAGACGTGATATCATTTATAAGCTTAGTAGTTTTTGAAGGTAAGAAATATTTATAATAGAGTTGTTGTGATAAATCTCCCCATGTTTTGATAGATCTAAGTGCTAATTAGTTTAACCACTTCTTAGCTTTATCCCTTAGTGAAAAAGGAAAATGTCTAAGTCGGACGGTATCATTCAACACTCCATCATATTTAAGTGTAGCACACAATTCTAGAAAACTAGCAAGGTGTGAAAAAGGATCTTCAGTTGGTGTTCCCCCAAATTGATTATTTTGTATCAGATGGATAATAGCAGTTTAAGTTCAAATGAATTAGCAACTACAGTAGGGTTTTGAACACTCAAATGAATTTCATTTGTTGTAGGAATAGCATAATCTTTTAAAGGTCTCTGATGATGTTCATTTTTATTTCCAACATTGGTTAAATTGCAAGCAAATTTGCTAGAATGATCTTTCTCTTTTTGTTATTTTCAATTTTTTGTAACAGTTCTTTCTAACTCAGAATCGTAAGGAACTAAATTTTTAGATCTTACACTACGCATAAAAAAAGTAAAGTAGATAATTTAAAACAAGCAAACACACCTAAATAAGAAAATGTTCAAACTAAACTAAAAACACTCCTTTTTTATTTATTTTTTATTTTTTGAAATAAAATAAAATAAAATACTAATATTTTATGTTACTTTCCCGGCAAAGGCACCAAAAACTTGATGCAGGGTGATTTAGTGTGAGAATTTGGCAAATATTTTTCAATATTATAAAATTACACACAACAGATATATAATAAATATGCAATATAATCCCAACAATAATACTTTTCATGAAAATAATTTATCTTTTAAAATACTTTTTAAACTACCAAATCCCCTTTAAAATTAACTCAAGTATATGTATCGCTCAAGTAATAAAGGGATGGAGTTTTAGATATCGATTCCACAGAGAAATTGGAAAATCCTAAAGTAAATTATGAAAATTATTTTATAAAAAAAAGAAAAACAAAAATAAATGTAAAGTTTGAAGTTTAAAAATTAACAATTCACGTGAATGCTAATTAAAATGCAGATGTAAGACTACAGAAGTTAAACTAAACTAAATACTAAACTTTCAAAAGTAAAATTACAAAAACTAAACAAAGCTTTTGTTGTGACAGAAAGTTTAAATTTAAGAAAGCAACCTTCCTCTTTACAATGAATATATGNTTAAAAATCAATTAAAAATATTAAATGATCTCAAAATTCTTTGAAATTTTTATGGTGAGTTCTCTAATTTATAAGTCACAGTGGAGAACAAAAATCAAGTGATTTTGACCTTTATATTCTCCAAATTAAATATTTTAAGCAAATTGAGGTTTGCTTAAAATAATGATGTTTTGATTTTTAAAAATTATAAAATTATTTCCTAAGACTACTCTGGCCATAGGGAACTCACATGAATATTTGTAGAATTTTCTAAGGCACCANTAATTATGGGAATTATTCTTTTATCTTGTAATTTGGCAAAGTGAAGTGGGTTTCTACCAATTAAGCCTCTTTATTTTTATTGCAAATCATCAAATAAGTTAATTAATATCAGAAATTACCCATTTTAATTAAGCCTAAATGTTTATTAAGGCCAAAATGTCCAAAATTACCATTTTGCCC
>JXCR01095568.1:0-26150 GCA_002079205.1 Phalaenopsis hybrid cultivar | reverse complement strand
GCGCATAAAAAGGATCCCATGAATAATGCTGGATTGTATTTATATTATCAATGGGTAAATCTTCATATCTCAACAGTTCATTAGATGCTGAGTAATCACCGTAATCATGATACTGTCCAAGGTGTAACACATTGCAACTTGGACATTCTACAAACGCTCCGGTAGAATGTCGTAGATCAAGTGTCACGGTATGACAGGTAGAACAAACCGAACTGACATCGGAGTGAACCCATACTGGTGATGGCTCTGGATGTCGTACTGATTGTACTTAATCCTCTGTGAACGGAAGAATATCAGAAGACTCCCTCATGTTAACATTATACATATATTCTTCTGGAATCACGGATAATTTTTCTTTCTCTTTCCTTGCTTTAGCCAAAGCTCTTTGTTTCTTTCGATCGGAATTTCTTCGCCGAGTCCTCCGTAACGAGGCAAAAGGTATTTTTGGTTCATCGGCAGCTATCAAATACCCTACTGTAGTAACTACCATGGAGGGCNCAAAAGGAATAATATATGTGAACCTTAGGAGTGGGAAGTCTTGCCTCTGAGAGTGCTTAAAAAATACAAAGCAAAGTAGATTGTTATTCAAGAAGAGTCAACTCCACTGATGAAAGAAATGCCAACACAGGAGGATCCCTAAATAATAAGTGACAAAGTGGAATATAATGTACTAGCCCATCTTCTAAAGTTGCAAGCCAAACTAAGCATCTACGATGCTCTGATCCTATCAAAAAAGATGTGAGAAGATCTGGTCAGGGCCTTACTTGATTCAGAGATTTTATTAGCTCAATTTGCTAGTAGCCTTTAGACAAGGTTTGTTCGTTGAAGGAACAATTAGGTGTCACTTTGACAGGTGATTGAGGGGTTAAATTAAGAGTAGAGAGGGTGATGGCTGTATGCAGGAGCGGATGATCCTTCAAAATTGAAAGGGATGAGTTGGACTATGGTAGCAAACTTATACTCTCAAGCAACATAATTACAGTGCTCGCTTGGGTTAGGCAGTGTAAGTGTGCACCTCATAGTATGGGTGTGCCCAAGGATGCCTAGGTACTACCTTCTGTGATGTTAGGAAGATGATATTGGAATGGAATTGATGCGACATCATGAGGCACAGGTGAGCCACCATGAGGCAAGGATGCACCACCATACGAAGTGAGTGCACTAGTGTGTTAGGGTGGAGCGAGCGCATCAGCATGAAGTGGGGGAACACCCGGTTTGGTGGTGTGGTTAAAGCCAAAATGAAAACCCTAAATCAAGAGGAAGAGAAAATTTTAAGGAATCTAATGGTGCAATTATTTTTTTATTAAAATGGTCCCCATTTCATAGAAATTCATGCCCCACCCTAGGAGAGAGAAAAAANTTAAAGCCAAAATGAAAACCCTAAATCAAGAGGAAGAGAAAATTTTAAGGAATCTAATGGTGCAATTATTTTCTTATTAAAATGGTCCCCATTTCATAGAAATTCATGCCCCACCCTAGGAGAGAGAAAAATTTGTTCGTTTTGGGTGAAATTTAATGGGTTATGATTGACTAAATTAAGTTCTTTTTAGCTCAAATTTTCTTTGTTTGAAGTTTGGTTAGGTTTTCTTCTGACATATTTTTGTAAATTTTAATTTTATTTAGGTGGATTTTAATTTTAGGTTAAGTTAGGGTTAACTCAAATTTTAGCTCACATGAGGCTCAAATAATAGCTTAAGAGAGCTCAATAGAGTCATCTAGTGGGACGGGGAAAGACGTCCTATGTCCCAATGTGATTGGATATAAGATAAGAAAAATCTTTATCAAAAAATGAAATTAGAAAGACTAGGAAAGGTTTAACCTACCACTAATAACCTTCATTTAGAAAACATATTTTTGAATTATCTTATAGGGTTATAAAAGATGTTTTTATTCAGTTATATAAATTTATCTTCCCTCTAGATTTCAGCTTTTTTAGATAAGNAATAGAGTCATCTAGTGGGACGGGGAAAGACGTCCTATGTCCCAATGTGATTGGATATAAGATAAGAAAAATGTTTATCAAAAAATGAAATTAGAAAGACTAGGAAAGGTTTAACCTACCACTAATAACCTTCAGTTAGAAAACATATTTTTGAATTATCTTATAGGGTTATAAAAGATGTTTTTATTTAGTTATATAAATTTATCTTCCCTCTAGATTTCAGCTTTTTTAGATAACNCTTATCTCAAATCCTCCACCAAACTCTTGAAGTTCTTTTGAATCTCTTCTCTTTTACAACACTCTTAACTCTTAAAATAAAACTAAAAATAAAAAGAATAAAGTAAATTTTTGCTGTGTCTGAATCTCTCCACAAGATTCTCCACGATCTACTCAGGACTCACCACTCTCTCCCTCTTCAAGCAGTTTTCAGAACTTTCAAGCACACTTCAAAAAGTCTCAACTTCCTTCTTTTATAAACCTCTAAGAGGTGCCTGATAACTCTTCAAAATGTGTCCCAATTTGATGTATTCTTCAAAGGAGGTCTCCTTTCGCAAGTCTTTTAATAATATTTTCATTCTTAGTGGTCATAACCACCCTCTTTAGCCAATAGGTTCCTCAAATTCCTCTTCAAAATTTGGTCAAATGAAGAAAAATGCCAAATAACTGCCTCTAGCTCTTAAATGCGAGACCTCTCGTGCTTAGGCGCGGCCTTCTCTATTTAACCGGCGCTTAAGGGTCAAATCTGGCGCTTAGGTGCCAAAACACTTTTGCACAATTTTCACCTCTTTGCTCCAAATTTGATCTTTTTCACTCTTTTTAGCATTTTTCACCTTTTTACTTGTACCTGAAAGAAAAACACACAAATACCTATTATTAAAGCGCAATATCTCAAAAATAGGTATAAAAATGCTTCTAAAAACACTATATATTTTAGGTGTATCACAAAGCAAGTTAATTTTGGCTACGTTTTTATTATCTCTAGTGATTACATAATTAACAACCAATCTAATGTCAATTTCAAAACCCAAATGAACTCATCAATATGGCTAAGGAAGACATTCACGATGTGTCCTATGATAGCTCAGATAGTGAAGTACTTGTCCTCAAACTCCAAGAAACGTGATCGAGTTGGAACTATAAGACTTAGAGACACTGTCAGGAGAGTCAGCCGTCACTCCAAAAGATAAAACTTTGGGGCCAATTCAAAAGAAAAAAGGAATAATAGATGTGAACCTTATGAGTGGGAAGTCTTGTCTCTGAGAGTGCTTAAAAAAGACAAAGGGAGGTAGATTCTTATTCAAGAAGAGTCAACTCTACTGATGAAAGAAATGCCAACACGGGAGGATCCCTAAATAATAAGTGACAAAGTGGAATATAATGTACTAGCCCATCTTCTAAAGTTGCAGGCCAAACTAAGCATCTACAATGCTCTGATCCTATCAAAAAAGATGTGAGAAGCTCTGGTCAGGGCCTTACTTGATCCAGAAATTTTATTGGCTCATTTGGCTAGTAGCCTTTAGACAAGGTTTGTTCGTTGAAGGAACAATTAGGTGTCACTTTAACAGACGATTGAGGGGTAAATTAAGAGTAGAGAGGGTGGTGGTTGTATGCAGGAGCGGTTGATCCTTCAAAATTGGTAGCAAACTTATACTCTCAAGCAACATAATTATAGTGCTCGCTTGGGTTAAGCAGTGTAAGTGCACCACCTCATAGTGTGGGAGTGCCCAAGGATGCTTAGGAATTACCTTGTGTGATGTTAGGAAGACGATATTGGAATGGAATTGATGTGACATCATGAGACACAGGTGAGCCACCATGAGGGAAGGATGCACCACCATACGGAGTGAGTGCACCAGTGTGTTAGGGTGGAGCGAGCGCATCAACGTGAAGTGGGGGCACGCCCGATTTAGTGGTGTGGTTAAGGCCAAAATGAAAACCCTAAATCAAGAGGAAGAGAAAATTATAAGGAATCTAATGGTGCAATTTTTTTTGATTAAAATGGTTCCCATTTCATAGAAATTCATGCCCCACCCTCGGAGAGAGAAAAATTTGTTCGTTTTGGGTGAAATTTAATGGGTTATGATTGACTCAATTAAGTTCATTTTAGCTCATATTTACTTTGTTTGAAGTTTGGTTAGGTTTGCTTTTGACATATTTTTGTAAATTTTAATTTTATTTAGGTGGATTTTAATTTTAGTTTAAGTTAGGGTTAAATCAAATTTTAGCTCACGTGAGGCTCAAATAATAGCTTAAGAGAGCTCAATAGAGTCATCTAGTGGGATGCGGAAAGACGTCCTATGTCCCAATGTGATTGCATATAAGCTAAGAAAAATGTTTATCAAACAATGAAATTAGAAAGACTAGGAAAGGTTTAACCTACCACTAATAACCTTCAGTTAGAAAACATATTTTTGAATTATCTTATAGGGCTATAAAAGATGTTTTTTATTCAGTTATATAAATTTATTTTCCTTTTACATTTCAGCTTTTTTATATAAGAAAGAAGATAAAAAATCTCTATCAATGTAGATTGACAATTCTTTACCATTGAAATGGTAGTGATAGAAGTTCAAAAAGGGGACTTATCGTGTGAGAAATAAAAAAGAAGTAACTTTTAATATTCTGAAATTAATAATTTTTTCTGAAGACCCTAAGGATGATATATGTTATAGGTTAGCTTTGATGTATGGGTATGTTAGAAGCCATTTTAGAAATGGACCCAATATAACAGAGTATAATTAAAGATAGTTATGAAAGTCCTTAAGACGAATCAGCTCTATTATTTGATATAATCCTTAGAGTGATTAGGGATAGGTTTAAACCTCTAGAAAACTCAAATAATCCTAAAACTTTTTTACTTAATGTAGTGAAGGCATCTGATTTAGGACTTAAGGTTCTCCTTAAACATTAAAAATATGCACTTTAATAGAATTTTCAACTTCCCCCAAAATTATTACTTCAAATTTGAGTGAATTACAAGAGGCATACTTATTGAAAGTTTTGAGAAATTTTAGAAAAGTCTTTGGTTGGAGCAAAGCAGATATTAAGGGAATAATTCCTTATGCATGCACAAAATTTAAATAGTTTATAATCGTGAACCAAAAGTTGATCGCCAAGAAAGGCTAAACTCTTTTATGAAAGAAGCAATGAAAAAAAAAATTATTAAATTACTAGACGTAAAATTTATTTATCACATTTTAATTTGTGCAAGAGTAACTCCAATTCATTATGTCCTTAAGAAATGAGTGGTCATTGTAGTTGAGAATGATATTAATGAGCTTATAGCAACAAGAAGTGTTGTTGGCTAGAGAATTTGCATAGACTATATGAAATTAAACAAGGTTATATGGAATGACCATTTTCCCTTACTTTTCTTGTTTAGATTTTAGTTAAATTGACAACATTCTTGCTTTTGCTTCCTAGATGGTTATTTAGGATATAATCAAATTTATATAATACCAGAAGACTGGGATAAAACTACTTTCATTACTCCTTATAGAATGTTGGCTTTCAAGAGAATGTCCTTTAGTTTATGTAATACCCCCACTACTTTTCAAAGTTGCATTTAGTAATTTTTTTATCTTATTAAGAAAGGTATTAAAGTGCTCTTGGATGACTTTTTTGTGTTTAGCAGTGTTTTTGACATATGTCTTGTACTTTTTATAAGTGTATTGCAAAGATGTGAAGAGACTAAACTTATGATGAACTAGGACATATGTCCGTTCTTAGTTAATGAGTATATGAAATATATTATAAAGGTATGGAAGCATATCAAACTAATATTTATGTTATAGAAAAGTTATTCTCGCCCACTTCAGTCAAAAGGGTTAGGAAGTTTTAGGGCATGTCAAAATTTATAGAAGATATATTAAGGGATTCACTAAAATTTATTAACATTTGTGTTGTTTGTTAGAGAAGAATGTACGTTTCGATATTGATAGTGAGTTTCTAACAACTTTTATTCTTTTAAAGCAAAAATGAATCACGACGCTCTTTATAGTAACACCTAATTTGCAATATCTATTTGAGCTTATGTGTGGTACTAGTGATAATGCCTTAAGAGTTGTGCTAGGACAAAGGACATATAAAGTTCTTCATGTGATATACTATGTTAATAGATTTCTTTATGATGATTAAATCATTTAATAGTATATTTTGAGTGAAAGTATTTTTTATGATTTGTCATATCATTAAAACATCCACGAAAATGGCCTTATGGAAGGACCATAAAATTAACAAAGGCCTATAAATTCTTCATAAAGACCCATAATATTTTATGAATGCCTATTATAATCATGTTTCAGGACCCCATGTCTCTATAATTTTTTATGGATTGGCGTAAGGCTTTATAACAACTCACAATATCTCGAAGTCCTAAGAAAATTTTGTAGATGTTTGCTATCTAGTGAGTTCAACATATATTTTTAAATATGTGACTTTTATACATGAAAAAATACACACTCATCTATATCTCTAATCTTCAGGTCTTCTTATGCATGGTCCTGATGGCTATTTCTTTACCTACAAATACTTTGTTCAAGATAAAACAAACCATCAATATTTTTGTTCATGACGTTAACTTTTATTATCAAAATCAAACTGTATGACCCTAATAGCAAACTTATCTTCTCATTTATATACTGTCCATGACGCTACTAACAAATTCTTCTTCTCCTTCATAAATAATTAGTCATGTCAATAATTTTACTAACAAACTCTATCTTCCATAGGTCTCATGGATCATTTTCTTTAGCAAGAGACAAACATCAACTCATTTTGCCATTTAAACATCACTAATAATGTTAATGTTTCCCTTAGCGAAGTACCATCACAAGCTCCGCTTCTCCAAAACATATTATAGATATATAGATGCTCCTAGCAAGAGACGAATGATTAAATCCTGCCAAGAATAAAATTCTTGTCAGGATTCACTCCTAATTTCGACTTTAATTCAAACATTAGTTTAAATCATGTCCAAATCTAGATTTAAATTAGATTTAAGTTTTAAAAGATTTTGAATTAACTGAGAATGATGTCTTAACTGAGAATAGTTTCATAAAATATGAAGTTTCAAACAAATTTCTCCAAATAAATATGTAATAGAAATTTTTAAGCAATATTAAGGCAAATAAAGTTATTTATTTTCACTTGAATTTTATGTTTTTATATTTAAATTTTAAATAAATATGTTATGTCAATTATAATATTTCTTAAATCATCAGACAATTTAAATTGTTTTGAGGTTTAGAAGATGGTAGTAATGTCTTGGACAGGACAGTAAACACTAACGTGCGCTAGGTAAGCCAGTCTAGTCTTGAAAGTGTTCGCACTAATTGGCATTTGCACAAAATTTAATCGTAGAGGATATGTAAATTAAAGATAATGAGTATACTTAAATATTAAATTTGTTAGTTTCAAAATTTTATTTCATCTTTAAAATTTTTTTAAAAAAAATTATTTTTAGTAAAAATATTATACAATTTAAAATAAAAATTCAAAAATGCACACAATTAAGCGCTCATACAATTCAACATGCTTTTCCTCACCATTATGAGAATCCCAACCATTTACCCAAAGTCAAAAGAAAAAGCAAACTCAGAGCTCATCCCCATCGACAGGAGCCCAACTCCCAACCCAAAACATTAAAAAAACTGCTTCAAAATCCCACCTTCCATGGAATACAGCGCGCGCACACTCCTCACTAGTCATACACACCATAGCGAGCCAGAAAGCAAATCAAAGAAATCCACATAGCAAAGAGCCGTCTCCGATCTCTGTCTGTTTATTCCTTTCTCTCTCTCCTTCCCCGACCGCCTATGTCCAAATCCCCCCACCGTTATCCTTTTGGCTTCCTTCTTTGGCCCCTCGATGCTCTTTTCCTCTTCCTCGACATCCTCACTACCTCATCCCTACTTCTACTCTTCTTCTTCATCCTTAACCATTCCTATTTCATCTTCGCCCTCACTTTCTCCTCCATTCTTCCCTCGCGTAGCATGCGTAGAACCATTTCTCCTTGTTTTTTCTGATGGCATCCACCTCCTGCCTCCTCCTCCCTCATGCCCATGATCCCTCCAACGCCTCCTCTTCCTCTATTAATTCACAAGAAGAAAACCCTCTTATTTTCCTCCAAGATCCCTCATTTACCCCTTTCGAACCGGTAAAAATGACCAGAAAACGCCCTGCCTCTGAGCTCGACCTCCAACCCGATCCCCCTCGCCGCCCTCCTCCACCCTTCTCTTCCTCCGACCAACTTCTCTCCGATATTCCCCAATCACTACCCACGCCTTCTCTCCCCNATGACCAGAAAACGCCCTGCCTCTGAGCTCGACCTCCAACCCGATCCCCCTCGCCGCCCTCCTCCACCCTTCCCTTCCTCCGACCAACTTCTCTCCGATATTCCCCAATCACTACCCACGCCTTCTCTCCCACCTCTTCCTTCTCCCACCCCACCACACTCTGCCCTCTGCAGCTTCTCCGGGCTCCCTCTCTTCACATCTGATACCAACCGCATCGTCACTACCCCTCAAAACTCCACTTATGATACCGAGGACACCTCTGCTGCCTGGATCGACGGCATCATCCGCGACCTTATTACCAGTGCCGCCGCTAACGTTTCGATCCCACAAATAATCCACAACGTGCGCGAGGTCATCTTTCCTTGCAACCCCAGCCTCGCCGCCGTTTTGGAGTTCCGCTTACGTTCTCTCTCCTCCGACGCCCAAACGCCAGCAGAGCCAGCAAATAAGCGAAGCGATCCCTCCCAATGCAATTTGGTTCCAAGATGGGAAGAGCAACAGAATCCTGNCCGCCGTTTTGGAGTTCCGCTTACGTTCTCTCTCCTCCGACGCCCAAACGCCAGCAGAGCCAGCAAATAAGCAAAGCGATCCCTCTCAATGCAATTTGGTTCCAAGATGGGAAGAGCAACAGAATCCTCATAACGCTACAATCTACCCACCAAATCCTGCCGCCTCTGCTTCAACAGAAGAAGCAGCGGCAGCTCCTTCGCAGCCGCCGCCGCCCCCTCCTCCAACGTCGGTAACCCCAGCAGCAAGGAAAGAGGAGCTCCGGCAGCAGAAGCGTGATGAAGATGGACTCCATTTGCTAACTCTTCTTCTCCAATGCGCCGAGGCTGTCGCGGCTGACAACCTCGAGGAAGCTAACAGTCTTCTGCTTGAAATATCGGAGCTTTCAACTCCTTTTGGCACATCAGCGCAGCGCGTAGCTGCTTACTTCTCCGAAGCAATGTCTGCTCGTCTTATAAGCTCTTGTCTTGGCATTTATGCGCCATTGCCGCCCATTGCTGTTCACCGCCAGCGTTTGGCTTCGGCCTTTCAGGTTTTTAATGGGATAAGCCCGTTCGTTAAGTTTTCTCATTTTACTGCGAACCAAGCGATACAGGAAGCATTTGAGCGGGAGGAATGTGTACATATTATTGATCTCGATATTATGCAAGGGCTTCAGTGGCCTGGGTTGTTTCATATACTTGCTTCTCGACCCGGAGGACCACCGCGTGTTCGTCTTACTGGTCTCGGTTCTTCAGTTGAAGCTCTTCAGGCAACAGGGAAGCGGCTTTCCGATTTTGCTGATACTCTTGGTCTTCCTTTTGAGTTCTGCGCTGTCGCCGATAAGGTCGGTAACCTCGATCCTGAACGGCTTGCTGTATCACGCCGGGAGGCTGTTGCTGTTCATTGGCTTCACCATTCGCTTTACGATGTCACCGGATCCGACACCAACACCCTCTGGCTACTTCAGAGGTAATCTCTCTCTATCTCGGGGAAAAGGTGGTTCATTTTTCTTCTCTGCATGCCATGGAGGGGCCAACGCTTTNGCTTGCTGTATCACGCCGGGAGGCTGTTGCTGTTCATTGGCTTCACCATTCGCTTTACGATGTCACCGGATCAGACACCAACACCCTCTGGCTACTTCAGAGGTAATCTCTCTCTATCTCCTGGAAAAGGTGGTTCCTTTTTCTTCTCTGCATGCCATGGAGGGGCCAAATGCTTGGTTCTACCGATGTCTCAAGTCTGACCCATCCTTTCCAGAGTCTTCTTCTTGAGATCTGGAAAGATGATTTTTTTTCTTTCATGGGTCGCTTCTTTGGATTAGAAGAGGCTAAAAAGTAGTAATTATTCTTACAGTACTTTGATCCTCGTCGATTGATCGCTTTTCTTCCCGTAATCATTACAAGTTTCCTACTTTTGCTTTTTCAAATCTTTGACCTCTTTATGTTCCTATTATTTTAAGCTCCGATTTACTACTATTAATCAAAAAGCTCGCTTTTTTAATCAAACAGGTTGTCGCCGAAGGTGGTGACGATGGTAGAACAGGACTTGAGCCAAGCGGGTTCATTTCTTGCGCGATTCGTCGAAGCTATCCACTACTACTCTGCTCTTTTCGATTCACTCAGTGCGAGTTACGGCGAGGAGAGTCAGGAGAGGCACATCGTTGAACAGCAGTTGCTTTCAAGGGAGATCCGCAATGTTCTCGCCGTTGGCGGTCCAGCACGTTCCGGTGAGGCCAAGTTCGGGAATTGGAGGGAAAAACTAAGCCAATCAGGCTTCCGTGGTGTCTCTCTCGCTGGAAACGCGCATGCTCAAGCAACGCTTCTTCTCGGTATGTTTCCTTCGGATGGGTACACTTTAATGGAGGAGAATGGCACGCTTAAGCTTGGGTGGAAAGATCTTTGTCTCTTGACAGCATCAGCGTGGAAGCCAATTCAAAGTCCGGTGACAAACTGCGGCGTATATGGCGGCGTTGCAAGGTAGGAGGAAAAAAGGAGAGGTTTTGGTTCATTGAAATGACTTTCATCGGTGTACATGTTGTAAGACTGAAAATGTATTGGGCCTGAAATGCAGGGGTTTTCTAATTTGATCTTTAGTTTGATTGCAGCTTTATTGCTGCGGGTTTCTTTTGTTTATTTTTTTCTGGTAACCAGCTTTAGTTTATTGCTTTTTTGTTCTGGTGTTGAATATTATAATTTTCCGTTACTGTAGGTTAATGTTATTATCTATTTGGCTTATTAACCTTGTGTTCTTGACCTAATGTAAAGCTCGAGTTAATCTTTCCTTTTAGCTTCATAACTCGCCACTGTTAAATTGGATCTTTAGTTCCTATTAAATTTGATCAGGAGTTGCTCTCATGTGAAGTATTTACCAGGACTGAGAAGGGTTTTACATATCACACAATTCTAATGTATTTTCATGTGCTGAATCTAAACTTATCTATGAATCATATGTTCGAGGAAAAGTGTAAGGTTAGAAGAAATAGAGAGACAAAAAAGAAGAATGAAAAGTAATTTTTTTGTGTTTTATTCATATAAATAAATTTCCTATTTATTGCATAAAGGTATAATATCGCTATTATATTATTTGCTCGTTTGGAAGAAGTTCATCCTATGATATTTTTGGTATTTTATATACATGACTTATTTATTGTCCAATTACTTTCAGGTTCGTTTGGCTATGCTTTAGCAGATTTCAAGTTAACTAGATCAACTTTGTCGAAAGAGCTTGTTCAACATGAGTCGATCAGTTGATTTAGTCTAATTACCAATCTCTTTGCCCAAGTGAAGAGCCTCTAGGGCATCCGATGGATGATGAGAGATATTGTGAAATTAGATCTTGCCTTGGATCGGTTCTAACGGAGAGTACTGTATCATAGCGGGTCGTCTTTCATGTAGTGGTTGACTTAGATGATCTTTCGTCTTATTTTTGGCCCAAGGGCCTGTGCTTGGATTATTCATTCGTCTTCTTATTTGTTTCGTGGCCCATTCGCCTTTGTTGGCTCAACTCTTATAGCTTCGCTCGGCCGATCAAGTAGACCTGACGATCTTCTAGCAGTGGGTCAGCCTTCATTCTACTCTCCTTTTTGGATCATTTGATTTCCTTAACGTTGAGACATTTATATTTACATATTTTATTTCTCTAATTCTTTTCTTCTAGAAATTATTGTGATAAGAATAAAGATAATTTAATGTAAATGTTTATCACATTTAATTTTAAATAATGATTAAAAAATTGAACTCCCTTTTGTTCACATAGCCTTGGATTCATACAAATAGGGTTTGATGGGACTTAATTTTATTCTTTATTTGCTCCATGTCTTTTCTTATTTGAGTTGGCCAACTTCTATGCATTCTGATGAAAAACTTGTTAAAACTTGTTGGTGATCTTCCCAACAAAGATATAATTCGCTTTGCTTTGGGATACCAAAGGGATGAGATCGCTTGAAATGTAAGAGGAAAAAGGTCATTGTGTAAAAGTCCTTACACTGAAAGTAGGATCAGGTGAGGTCGTCTGATTTGTTCCTTAACTCTAAACAAGAGAGCTTTTAGTTGACCGGCCCAACCTTCCATCAGACTGTTGCAAACAACGATCCTTTGATTGACCCAGCACATTAAGGGCTTCTCACGTCATCTTATTGCTTTCATCGATGGCCATTGGTGAGAAGGATGCTACATTGGTCATGATATATGAGTGGAATCGCCTCTTATATAATTTATGGCATTTGATTTTTTTTTAAGTCTTTTTTGATTTATTATATTTCTTCCTACAGATGACATGGGTTTGATGGTATTGGATGATGAATCGGTTTCGACTGGCATGGGTGAGAATCAAACCTGTGCACTAGCGATAACAGACTAAGGCTTCTAGCAAAGGCAGCTGACTCTCGAGTGAGGATGGTGTAGTTGATTGCCTCGATGTCCCACTCAAAGGGTGTAGGGAAGCAGTTGATCTACTCAAAACTTCTCCTAAGCGCTTTTCTATCTTCTAAATGAAATTGAGAGCTCCTTTGCTCAATAGGCAAGGATCCAACAGGGCGAGGTGATGCATGAGCATTGGATCGTGTGAAGAAATTGGAATTGATGGAAGTGGTGGTGTCTACTATTCCTTGAGAATTATCAAATGTCTGAGAGAGATCCCCGATGCTCTGAGTTCAAGTCGAGTCAAATCAGCTGAGTCAGTTTAGTTGGGGAGAAAGGATGTCTTATTCTATTAAAGGAGTCTTATATCATTTCTTGAAACTTTATGAGATTTCATTAAATGAGAATGTTGATGGTCTTACATTCTATCTAGGAGGAAAAATAGGTCAGCTTGTTGAAAGAAGAAAGTCGTGATTGTGTTCAAGGAGAGCCATACATCCAGTTTATGCACTAGTAGGGGAAGGAGTTTATAAAAGTTTTATAAACTTCATTTAGTTAAGGGTTGTTCTAAATTGTATGGTGTATTAAGAGATCCTTGGGTATAGGCCACCCTATGGGAATAACTCCTTGCTCAAATTTTGGTTAGTCCATTATTTTCATTTAGGTTGTTTTATTCTATGTGTGTTTTTTGGTGGAATATTTCCCTTCTAGTTTGTATCGAAGTTGACCTCGGCCACATGATGTCTAAACCAACTTCTTAGACTTGCACAAAAATTAGTCAGAAGCATCTGTAGTAGATTCTTAGAAAGATCATAATGTAAATAACATCAAACTGATCACTGAAATGTCCCATAGTGATTGTCCCAAAATGTGTTGTAGTTGGTAGAGGTCTTCATACACCATCTCCTCAGGGGTACCTTACATTTTAAGGTTCTATCGAGAACAAGCCCATTCAAGTACTCATAAGTGTTTGGCTATCAGTACAGTCATGTTTTCTCAAGGGGTTGCAGCCCTTGGAGATCAAGCTCTAGACAAAATTCAAAAGGTTTTTTGTCGGTGAGCATTTTTCTTAGTGTAATCAAGATTCCTTGTAGTCGCACCTCATGAATGCAGTGTTTTGATAGGTCAACGCCATTTCCTTGTAGAATTAGAATGTACCCACCCAACTTGAAGAGGAATCTACATTGGTCCCATAAATTTTCGTGGTCCTATGATCTGGAGCTGGATTAAACATCAAGCATAATACAACACTTGCTCCTGAGTGACATTGTGTAAAAAGTTCTTTCAAAATCCTGTTGATCAATGTGGGGAAGAATATTGTTCCTTCTTCATAAATATTGATAATACAATTGTCTGAAACATAGTCAGTAGACAACACATGCTAAGTCACTAGCTTACTTCTATAATTATAGGAGGGAATTCTTGCTAGATTTCCTTCCCTTTCAATGGCAAAATTATAACAACAACCATATTGAATTTTATGCTACCCTTTCCCCTTTTCCAACTTCTAGGTTCAGAATATGCCCTTCTGTCGAGATAATAGGCTCTATCTCTGTCTCTAGTTTCTAAAATATATCTGACTAAAATGTCTTGCTCATCCTTGGAAAAATACACTCGAGAACTTTCAAGGATGTTGACACGCTGACCATTTAGTTTTTGTAAATGACAAATATTCTAGCAATGTACTTCTTGGAGGTGCTTCAGTTCTTCATCTGAGATAATTTGATGGTGAGCGACCTCTTGCGGTGTTTACGGGTCGGTGTGCTATGAAGTGCACGGGTCTGGTGTAAAATTGTATTTTTCGAGGCTACTATACTCTAGATCAAAATTTTCTATCCCGAGGAAAGGATGCGCCTCCTCGAGAGTTTATTCTGGTATTTAAAATTTAAAATTTGGAACTTCTTCTACAATGGGCAACAGGGGTTTACTAGTTTTTGTTGCTCCTTGAGTCTTTTCCATCACTTGTTTCTATGNTTGAACAGCAGTTGCTTTCAAGGGAGATCCGCAATGTTCTCGCCGTTGGCGGTCCAGCACGTTCCGGTGAGGTCAAGTTCGGGAATTGGAGGGAAAAACTAAGCCAATCAGGCTTCCGTGGTGTCTCTCTCGCCGGAAACGCGCATGCTCAAGCAACGCTTCTTCTCGGTATGTTTCCTTCGGATGGGTACACTTTAATGGAGGAGAATGGCACGCTTAAGCTTGGGTGGAAAGATCTTTGTCTCTTGACAGCATCAGCGTGGAAGCCAATTCAAAGTCCGGTGACAAACTGCGGCGTATATGGCGGCGTTGCAAGGTAGGAGGAAAAAAGGAGAGGTTTTGTTTCATTGAAATGGCTTTCATTGGTGTACATGTTGTAAGACTGAAAATGTATTGGGCCTGAAATGCAGAGGTTTTCTAATTTGATCTTTAGTTTGATTCCAGCTTTATGGCTGGGGGTTTCTTTTGTTTATTTTTTTCTGGTAACCAGCTTTAGTTTATTGTTTTTTTGTTCTGGTGTTGAATATTATAATTTTACGTTATTGTAGGTTAATGTTATTATCTATTTGGCTTATTAACCTTGTGTTCTTGACCTAAAGTAAAGCTCGAGTTAACCTTTCCTTTTAGCTTCATAACTCGCCACTGTTAAATTGGATCTTTAGTTCCTAGTAAATTTGATCAGGAGTTGCTCTCATGTGAAGTATTTACCAGGATTGAGAAGGGTTTTACATATCACACAATTCTAATGTAGTTTCATGTGCTGAATCTAAACTTATCTATGAATCATATGCTCGAGGAAAACTGTAAGGTTAGAAGAAATAGAGAGACAAAAAAGAAGAATGAAAAGTAATGAATAGTAAGTTTTTGTGTTTTATTTATACAAATAAATCTCCAATTTATTGCATAAGGGTATAATATCGCTATTATATTTTTTGCTCGTTTGGAAGAAGTTCATCCTGGGATATTTTTGGTATTTTACATACTTGACTTATTTATTGTCCAATTATATTGAGATTTGGTTGGCTAAGCTTAGCTGATTTCGAGTTAACTAGATTAACTTTGTCGAATGAGCTTGTTCAACATGAGTTGATCAGTTGATTTAGTCTAAGTACCAATCTCTTAGCACAAGTGAAGAGCCTCTACGGCATCCGATGGATGATGGGAGATACTGCGAAATTAGATCTTGCCTTCGATCGGTTCTAACTGAGAGTAGTATATCATAGTGGGTCGTCTTTCATATAGTGGTTGACTTGGATGATCTTTTGTCTTCTTTTTGGCCCAAGGGCCTGTGCTTGGATTATTCATTCGTCTTCTTATTTGCTTTGTGACCCGTTCGGCTTTGTTGGCTCAACTCTTATAGCTTCGCTCGGTCGATCAAGGAGACCTGGTGATCTTCTAGCAGTGGGTCAACCTTCTTTCTACTCTCCTTTCTGGATCATATGATTTCCTTAACGTTGAGACATTTTTATTTACATATTTTACTTTTCTAATTCTTTTCTTCTAGAAATTATTGTGATAAGAATAAAGATAATTTATTGTAAATGTATATCACATTTAATTTTAAATAATTATTAAAAAATTGAACTCCCTTTTGATCACATAGCCTTGGATTCATATAAATCGGGTGTTATGGGACTTAATTTATTATTTATTTGCTCCATGTCTTTTCTTATTTTAGTTAGCCAACTTCTATGCATTCTGATGGAAAAATTGTTAAAACTTATTGATGATGTTCCCAACAAAGATATAATTCGCTTTGCTTTGGGATACCAAAGGGATGAGACCGCTTGAAATGTAAGAGGAAAAAGGTCATTGTGTAAAAGTCTTTACACTGAAAGTAGGATTAGGTGAGGTCGTCTGATTTGTTTCTTGACTCTAAACGAAAGAGCTTTTAGTTGGCCGACCCAACCTTCCATCAGACTGTTGCAAAAAACGACCCTTTGATTGACCCAGCACTCTAAGGGCTTCTCACGACCTCTTATTGCTTCATGGATGCCCCTTGGTGAGAAGGATGCTACATTGGTCATGATATATGAGTTGAATAGCCTCTTATATAACTTATGGCATTTAATTTTTTTCTGAAGTCTTTTTTTGATTTATTATCTTTCTTGGTACAAATGACATGGGTTTGATGATATTGGATGATGAATCTGCTCCGACTGGCATGGGTGAGAATCAGACCAGTGCACTAGCGATAACAAACTAAGGCTTCTAGCAAAGGCAGCTGACTCTCGAGTGAGGATGGTGTAGTTGATCGCCTCGATGTCCCACTCAAAGGATGTAGGGAAATAGTTGATCTACTCAAAACTTCTCCTAAGTGCTTTTCTATCTTCTAAATCAAATTGAGAGCTCCTTTGCTCAATAGGCAATGATTCAACGGGGCGAGGTGATGCATGAGCATTGGATCGTGTGAAGAAATTGGAGTTGATGGAAGTGGTGGTATCTACTATTCCTTGAGAATTATCAAATTTCTGAGAGATATCCCCGATGCTCCGAGTTCAAGTCGAGTCAAATCATCCGAGTCAGTTTAGTTGGGGAGAAAGGATGTCTTATTCTATTAAAGGAGTCTTATATATTTTCTTGAAAGTTTATGAGATAGTCCTTTTTCATTAAATGAGAATGTTGATGGCCATACATCCTATCTAGGAGGAAAAATTGGTCAGCTTGTTGAAAGAAGAAAGCCGTGATTCTGTTCAAGGAAAGCCATACATCCAGTTTATGAACTATTTAGGGAAAGAGTTTATAGAAGTTTTACAAACTTCATTTAGTTAAGGGTTGTTCTGAATTGTATGGTGTTTTAAGAGATCCTTGGGTATAGGCCACCCTAAGGGAATAACTCCTTGCTCAAATTTTGGTTAGTTCATTATTTTCATTTTGGTTGTTTTATTCTATGTGTTTTTTGGTGGAATATTTCCCTTCTAGTTTGTATCGGAGTTGACCACGGCTACATGATTTCTAAACCAACTTCTTAGACTTGCACAAAAATTAGTCAGAAGCATCTGTAGTAGATTCTTAGAAAGATCATAATGTAAATAACATCAAATTGATCACTGAAATGTGCCACAATGATTGTCCCAAAATGTGTTGCAGTAGGTAGAGGTTTTCATCCACCATCTCCTCAGGGATACCTTACATTTTAAGGTTCTATCGAGAACAAGCCCTTTCAAGTACTCATAAGTGTTTGGCTATCAGTACAGTCATGCTTTCTCAAGGGGTTGCAGCCCTTGGAGATCAAGCTCTAGACGAAATTCAAAAGGTTTTTTGTTGGTGAGCATCTTTCTCATTGTAATCAAGATTCCTTGTAGTCGCACCTCATGAATGTAGTGTTTTGATAGGTCAACGCCATTTCCTTGGAGAATCAGAATGTACCCACCCAACTTGAAGAGGAATCTACATGGGTCCTATGATCTAGAGCTGGATTAAACATCAAACATAATACAACACCTTGCTCATGAGTGAAATTGTGTAAAAAGGTATTTCAAAATCCTGTTGATCAATGTGGGGAAGAATATTGTTCTTTCTTCATAAATATTGATAATACAATTGTCTGAAACACAGTCAGCAGGCAACACATGCTAAGTCACTAGCCTACTTCTATAATTATCGGAGGGGATTCTTGCTAGATTTCCTTCCCTTTCTATGGCAAAATTATAACAACAGCCATATTGAATTTTATCCTACCCTTTCCCCTTTTCCAACTTCTAGGTTCAGAATATGCCCTTTTGTTGAAATAATAGGCTCGGTCTCTGTCTCTAGCTTCTAATATATATATGACTAAAATGTTTTGCTCGTCCTTGGAAAAATACACTCAAGAACCTTCAAGGATGTTGACGCACTGACCATTTAGTTTTTGTAAATGATAAATATTCTAGCAATGTACTTCTTGGAAGTGCTTCAGTTCTTCATCTGAGATAATCTGATGGTGAGCGACCTCTTGCGGTGTGTACGGGTTGGTGTACTATGAAGTGCACTAGTCTGGTGTAAAATTGTATTTTTTGCGGCTACTATACTCTTGATCAAAAATTTTTATCCCAAGGATAGCGTACGCCTCCTCGAGAGTTTAGTCTGGTATTTAAAATTTAAACTTTTGAACTTCTTTGTCTACGATGGGCAACAGGGGTTGTACTAGTTTTTCTTGCTCCTTGAGTCTTTTCAATCACTTATTTCTATTTTTCCTCTGGGTTCTAAACAATCCTGTTTTTCTTTTAGATAGTCCTACCATAAAGGCCTCGACTAATCTTTGTGTAGCAACTGCAATTACTGATTTAGTCCTTTTTGCAAATCAACCTTTTCAAGTGCTACTTCAGAACTTGGCATAGTTTTCTCTGTTTTTGTTTAATCACTTTCTTTTTATCATGAATGGATTTCTAATATAAGCTTCCTACCTATGGCTTCATTTTGGTTGACATTTGAAAGTAGTGGGTCGTTATAAAGCAATTCCACTTGATCCATAGCTAGATCGAAGTGGATGACAATGCCTTCCTGCACACCGGCGGTCTAGCGCTAAGTAAGAACCACTATGGAAGGTGAAAATCAAACTTTCCCCCAACATTTTCTTGCAGACAACAGGCAGAATGTCGGTGTGTTAATTTCATGTCTCTTACAACTGTTTGAATTTAGTTTGTTTGTTGTTATATATTTACTTATTTATTGTTTTATCTTATATATTTATAATTTGTTTTGTTTATTGTTATTTTTGGGAGAAGGATTTTTTTTAATAATTGCCCAAAGGCAGACAAAGGCCTTTTAGACAGAATCTTAGATCCTAAGAGAGAATTCAGGTAAAAGATTGAGGCATAATTTTATGTTTTATTTCTTTTCTTGTTTCAAATTGTCTCAGTTTACAATTTTGCATATTTTATTTTACATAATACTTTTTTTTAAATACCGTCAATTGATTAGGGGTATAAATCGTTTGTCTCGATAATTGACTAGTTGGTAAGATCCCCCTGAATATGTCCTTTCAACAACAAGCAGGCCTTCTCATGTTGGTTCAAATTTTTCACATATTTTGCGATGAGCAAGAATAGGTCTTCAAAGTACTCACACCATGTTACTGACTCGAAATGTTCTTAGACAAACCAGTTTTTCATGTGTCTGTAACTATTTGGCCTAGTATAATTCCAGATTTTGCTCACTACACAAGTGTTTGCCTTCCAAATTGCCAGGTACTTCAAGCTATAATTTTGTTTTCTCTTATTCTATTATTTTATTAATAATTTCTATTCTGTGTAATGGAAGTTGTACCTCAAGAGAAAGTACATACTCAAACCCATACACAAGAGAAAATTGTGTTGATTCCATTGGTGTTTTATATATTGTACAGTAGGTCCACAAAAGCTTCTCACAACTGTTTGTGCCACTATCTTGTGTTTTCAATTAATCTCTTTTTCATAATCTACACCAAAATATTGTTAAAGGCTTCAGTCAAGCAATTGGGCTTAGAATAGTAGATTGATGAATATTTCTAATCTATCTCATGCCTTTGAAAAAAGTTATTTATTTTTGAATTCTTGATGATTGTGTCATTATTTGAGATTATTCATCAAGGAACTCCAAACCTGTAGAAAATATGATTCATAAAAAATTACGACATATGGTTTTCTTTGAGCTCTCCAAGAGGAATTATTTCTGGCCACTTATAAAAGTAGTATGTAGTGGCAAGAGTAAATCAGTGTCTTTTGGAGTATGACAGGTCTATATAGCCCACTATTTCTATGCCCCAACACTCAAACGACCACCATACTATCTTCGTGTGTAGCACGTTTGGGGGATGGTTTAAGACCACTCAATGTATTAGATATTGATGACTCCTCATGGTGGTCTTCAAGCAACATGTCATCATTACCGACAATAATACCCCAATCTTTTGATTTTCATCTTCATTGTAGGATCTGAACAGTGTGCACCACAAAATCCTAAGTGGAATTCCTTAATAATGTTTTGAGCCTTAGTTTTGCTTAAAGGTCATAGCCACATATGGTCAAAGGACCTTCAGTAAAGAACATTTTCACTAAGGCGTAAGACAATGCACACTTATTGATCTGATTAGCTATAGATTTATTTTTGGACAACTTTCTCGTTTGTAAATATTCAACAAATGGTTAGCACAAGTTTTCACCTTCTTATTTGGTGTCTGTTGTTGTTACATTAACACTAAATTTGATGAGATTGTCTATGCCAACCTTTGAGAGAACATGTTGTCTCTGCAGCGAGATTGGATTGCAGTCCTCCTCTGGGCATGCAAGCTCTTTCACAACCTTTACCAAAGCATCTGCTAATGAGTCTTCACCCTCTGAATTTTGAAGAGTGTAATGCTTGTAATTTGTTCCAACAGCTTCATCATGTAGCGGAAATACCGTTCGAGACTTGGCTTTAGAACCTTGTACTTTTTAGCAATATAATTGATTCTTAACTGAGAACCATTGTAGACGTTAATGTCCTTGATCCCCATCAGAATTGTGTGTTTTAATCCAGTTAAGAGTTCGTTATACTCAGCCTCATTATTTTTGCATGGCTCTATCAGATGGTAAGAGAAATGCAACATATCTCGATCAAGTGTGACAAAAAATAATTTGATTTTTGCTTTGCATGGTATAATTATTTACATTTCTTTATCTTTATAGGTAGATAAAGCTCTATCAAAGTACATTTTATAATGCTGAGCATAAGGATCTTCTAACGCCAATAATTGTTCGTCAGTTAGGTCTTCCTTGAGAGAGGACCCTGCCGACATTATATGTGTCGCTAGGAAGTCAGCCAAAATCTGTTCCTTGATGGCATGGAGTGACACAAAAGTTATTTAAAATTACACACCTTGCTAATCTAACAAAAACCATCAGTCGGGTCATTAAGTACTACAAATGATTGATCCTTAAAATAAGAGTTACCTTATGAGAAAGCATATAATACCTAAGTTTTTCAACAGAAAAAACCAAAGCTATGCAATGCTTCTTGATTGAAGGATATCTTATTTCAATTGTAATTAGACAACGACTTGCGTAGTCCAGTGCATTTTCCTTAGCCTCATCATTGAATAGGGATAGCAAAGCTCCAAGGGAATCGTCTAAAACCATAGTGTAAATAATTAATGCCCTTTCTACGTAGGGGCAGCTAAAATAGAAGATGTCGTTAGATATTTTTTTATGCTGTCAAAAATGTGTTAAAATTTGTCATCTCACACAAATTTAGCATCATTTTTCGTTAAAGCATTAAGAGGTTGACACCTACTCGACAAATTAAATGTGAAGCATCTTATATATGCCAACTTGCTTTGGGTTGGCATATTTAAGCTTCAATCTTGAGAGACTGCCATGATGAAAAACCAATCCAAAAAACTTTCCTGAGGTGACACGAAAGGGACACTTTTAGGGATTCATCTTAAGATTAAATTATCGTAATTGAACAAAGATGATTCTCAAATCATACCCATGGTCTTCCATTTGTCTACTCTGGATGACTAAGTCATCCACATAACACTCGACCTTATTTTGGATGAATTCATCAAAGATTCATCTCATAGCCCACTAGTATGTCACACCAGCATTCTTAATTCTAAAAGGCATTACCTTACTGTTAAAGATCTCGATAAAGGTTGTGTTTCATTCACCTTTGAGAGACATTTTGATTTGGTTATATCCAGATGATCCATCAATGAATGAGAAGATTGCATGTGTTGACGCAATATCCACCATCAATTCTAGGTTGGGTAGGTGAAATTTGTCTTATGGACAGACCATTTTTAGATTTATAAAGTCGATACAGACTCATACTTGGTCATTCTTCTTCTTTATAGGAACAACGTTGGCTAGCCAAGTTGGTTACTTTTCTTCATGGATAAAGTTGGTGTTAATTAATTTCTTAACCTCAGTTATCACCAATTGTTCTATTTTCATATGCATCTTTCTTGAAGATCGCTTCACCAGAATTGCAGTTTCATCTGAACCAAGCTTGTGGACTGCAACATCCAGGGCCAACCCACGCATCTCATCATAGCTCCAAGTGAAGCAGTCTTTGTATTCCTTAAATAATTGGACTATTTCATTTGCTTTGGTTTCATTAAATAGTGAGCTAGTGAACATTTGTCTTATCTCATCCTCTATTCTCAAATTGACTTCTTTTAGCTCATCTACTGTAGATTTAATTTATTTCTTGAATTCTGGAGGTGCATTTTCAATTATAGGTTCCTCAAAATTGTTGTAAGTTGTTGCATATTCTATATTAGGCTCTTTGGTGACAACTAGGTAAAAATTTGAGTCATTGAAATGATCAATCGTACATGATCAAACACCTTATTTTGAATTAGAGTTAAGTTGTTTATTATTCTGTAGTTATTCAAAGAGGTGGGATTAGTTTGTCAACCATTATTTTTGTATCAAACCATGTTGAACATGTTTCTGAGCATAAGGGGAATAGCATTCAATAGGAAGTTTCATTAATTTTAAGAAATTATTTTCTTCTGGTTTTATATCTATTTTGGAAAGAGTTGAAGTGGATCAAAGACAAAACTTAATGGGTTTCATATCCTCACTATGTACATTTTTTTTACCACCAAATCCTTAATTTTGTTTGAAGAAACCAATGCTAGGGCCATGTTTTGTACATAGTGATTAACTTTTTCATGCATTGATTCAATGTCCTTTTTTTCATCTTCAAGAAGGATTCAATATTGTGGTTCTTCCTGAGTTATTGTCATCATTTGTTTCTTTTTTTTTCTTTTTTCAAAAATTAAATCTAAGTTGATATTAATCTTTAGAGCTTTCTTTATTTCCTCGGTTGGGTTTTCTTTCCCTTGTCATCGTCCCCGACCTCGACCTCAGATGTGAGTTTTGTGGGATTCCTTACCCCTTTGTTGGATAAGGGCATGATATTCTTTAAATTTATTTTCTTCTTCTTTGATCTCTTTCTTGATCCATTTATTTTTATCCTTTTCTTTTGTATTTTTCACCAGCTTTTGGGAGAATATTGTCTTTTTCAACAGAGTATAGTATGCAGCATCTTCGTGTATCCCAATCTCGTGTAATAAGAATTGTTGTAAATCTCCCTAAATTCAATACTCCTGTCCTTTATAAGAGTATTGTTGACCTCACTTTTTGTGAAGGTCCTAACATGACCAAACATAGCTTGAGTAATCCTATGACTCAAGATCCTCAAATATTTTCAAAGGACTTGAAAATGATCATTATGATCATTAAGGCAAAAGTTCTACCAACATTGACCTCTTTGGACATATCTAGGGTCACTAAAATTGAAGTAATTCTCAAAATACCCTTTTCTGGACATCAACAATGACAACATTTTGAAATAATCAGACCAGTGGTGACAAGCCCAAATCTGGTCAAATCTTGAACTAATGGTCATTACATTGACCTAAAGTCAACATTGACTCCTAATTGATCCAATCGGTCAACTTTGACCCAGATGGTCAATGCTGGTCAAACTGATCAACTTTGGTCAATTTGGACCAATGGTCAATCTAAACCCTAAATTGGTCAAATTGGATCATTTGATCATTTCAAAACACCAAAACGGTCAAACTTGACCATTTGGTCAACTATAGACACCATTGACCAATTATTGGTCAAAATGACTAAATTGAATCCCAAGGTCACCACATTGACCATTTGATCATCCATAGACCCAAATGACCACTATATGCTCAAGACAACACCATATGGTGAATTTGACCATTTAGGTAAACCTTGGTCAACCTGGGTCAAACTTGCTCAACCCAAGTCATATCTCTAACCCATGGACCACTTTACTAGTCCAACCATGACAAGGCTAGGTAAGTCACACTGGTCAACCCTAGAATAGAATTGGTCAACCTTGGTCAACTCTGGTCAACATTGGTCAACTTTGGTCAAAATATTCAATTTTGAACTAAATTGATGAAATTTGTCAAATGATCAACACCCAAAATCATTCCGACCAATTTATAGGTTAATGTTATAATTTCCTACATTTTTAATTAATTAAATAATTAATTAAAAATGGATTTTTGAGCATTTAACCCTAAATTAAATGACATCACATATGACATCTAAAATCCATAAACAATTTTCAAAATTAAATTGAACAAATGAAGGGGTTATCTAATAGGTCATTCATGACCCATAAGACTTATTATAACCCATGACACATCATCCTTGACAAAATGACGAAAATCATTATGCGGTAATCATGAAGGGAGGAACTTTTGTGTCATTTCTTCATGAATGACCATCACCCTCCAATGATAAAGAGATTTGTATTAACCTCATTTTCCCATGATTAAGGTAATCACGAGCTTAAGATAATGAAGGATGATGAGGAAGTGTGTCATCCTTTCTTCAACATCATTAAATAACCCACAAAATTCATTTTGTGAAGGTTGTATCAGACTGATTAAGCTGCCACTCACACCACCCAAGCTTGCCAATGGGGGATGGCCAAAATGGAAGCTCAAATTTTAAACCTAATGGAAGATTTCCAAGGATAATTGATGGAGAGCTTTATCCATATGATGACTACCTTTAGAACTTATCCTCAGATCATTCTAAGGATAGAATCTACCTTCCCTGCATAGCCTTGAGCCAGGAAGCCACCATTAATGGCTATAAATGAGTTTGCCTTGAGGTTCCATAAGGAGGGGAGATCCACGCACTGCTCAATTACTGAAACCTCCAGGACCAAATTTGTTGCATCTACCTCAAGCAACAAAACCCCCCTAGATTGAGCCCCTATACTCAATTGTAGAAGCCGAATTTCTAATCTGAAAAATGAAGACAAATTTTTGGGTTTGACACAAAACCCTCCAAAAACTCAAATTGATTGCTCGAAATCCATCACTGATCTCATAGAAGAAGTTTCCAACTGAAATTGGACCTTCCCATAGCCTCTACCATAGAGTTCAGTGAAACCAAGTTCACCATTTCATTGAACTCCTACACAGAGCCAATTTCAACTTAAATTGGAGCAAGGATAAGCTTGTTGATTACCAGGCGAAGCTTCATCAACTGTGGCTAAGGTATGGGCTAAGAACTTAATTTCGGCTCAGATTCCACACATTGTGAAGTTAAGTAACAATCCATAACATGTTAACCGTATAGATGCCTTCCTTTAGAGGACTGATCCTCTAGAAACAAAAATAATTGAATTTGACCCAAGATCCAGAGAGAACTTGAGCCAAATCAATGAACAGCACTCGATTTATCCCTCTTCGAGATGATAAATCGATGTCGTCCATTTCCATGTATCAGAGATGGACGGTAGTGATGAATTCGGACCATGATTTCATCCATACAAAACAATTCAAAATGCGGGCCATGTGGGATTCACGTGTAAAATTCTAGTAAATGAAATAGCGTCGCGTTAGAGTTTTGAAAATATGATGTATGAGTCAGCGGCTGCGTGGAATTTCCTTTGAGTAGGAAATTCAAAAATTCAGAAAATGTCCAAAATTTTGAAAATTCATAATTTTTCACACAAAAATAAAACAAAAATACCTTTGAAGTCAGGACAGTGAGTAGACTATTTTGGAAATAAAATCAGAATTTAATTAATTATATTTAATTTTTAATTAATTAATTACTCTCTAGAGTAATTTAATTA